>JARJDW010006752.1:0-44024 GCA_030264715.1 Adinopsis sp. GC000173 | reverse complement strand
TGGAATTATGCTTGCAAGAAGTCTTAAATACGGATAAACACTATAGTGTAAAATAAATATTAATAAAGATCAAGAGAAAAAATATTTTTGTTGCATACTATAAACGGACAGAACTTTCAGGTAGATCTAATATATATGCGTCGTTTATTTTGAAAGTGGCCTAAGTCTATTTTCAATTTTTTATTGGGCATTGTTAATAATTGCTAATTATATTTCCATAGGAATTGTAAATGTAACTCATTTAAGATACAATTCGAAAATAAAGTATTTGCGTAATTTTTCCTTCCTTTATTTTTATTAAATGCAAAACTTTTATTAAACAGTTTATTATATGTCATATGCAACCAAGAATACATCTAGCATTTTATTATTCATATTAGCGTTGAAAGTTAACGCGAAGATGTCATTTCGCATCAAGAAAAGTTCTCATCAATTTGTGATAAGTAAAGCAATTTTCCTGGCAAATGAGAAACTATAGAAAATTTATAATTGAATTTATTATTTATAATGAAATTAGTGCGCATTTTTTTGTTTTCGCTAATGAAGCGCCATCTTATTAATTAAACATAAAAGTTTATTTTATTTTTATTCGCTGGTAATTGTGTTGTAACATCATTAATTAACAACAAATTTGTATTTTTATTGCGAACGTAGGCTGGCGCACATAAATATTTATTAATGAATTTATCGAGAGCGTATGAAAAATTTTCATTTTGTGTGTGCTTGTTTGCATACCCAGCACAAAGTATTAAATTTTTATCTGTTTGGTAATTAAGTGCCATCTATTAGAATATTTATTAAACATTTAATTGGTATCAGTTTACGTTTATTACGTGTTTAGGCAGCCAATTGTGCACATAAAAGTTTATTGACCCATTTATTGCTAGTATTTGCATTTTTCGCTGTGCGCGCTGCTGAAAATGTGTACTCGTTACAAACAATTTTATCATTAATAATTTCATTAGCACATACATACTACTAAATATTTGCCTACTATCTATTAGAAAATTGTAAAATATTTAGTTTGTGTCATGTTATGTAGGCAACCAATTGTACATATATAAACTTTTATTGATTAATTAATCAACAGAATTTGCATTTTTTATTGTACGTTGTTAAAAATTAGCGCTTGTTTACATGTATTGCTATAGCTACTAACAATTTATATTCCATATTATTATTAGTAATTTAATTAGTGCAAAACATTTGTTTTTATCGACTTATAAATGTAGTGCAACCAATTAGAATGTGTATTAAACATTTTGTTTACAATTAGGCAACTAATCATGCAACAAATTATTCGAGGAAATTTGCATATTTTATTGTGCGTTATTGAAAAGGTATATTTGTTTGTATTGACTATTTACACACTCCCATTTTGTTATCAACAATTAAATTGACACAAAAATTAAATGTTTATGATGCGCCATCTATTCGAACATTTTATTAAACATTTTGTTTGCTATTCAAACACATAAAACTGGTATTAATGAATCAATTTATTATTAATAATGAAATTTATTTGCTGCCTTTGCGTTGGTCTCACATTTATTAAGCATGTGTAGGTAGTCAATTGTGCACGTAAAACTTTATTATTTAATCTAGCGCCTCCAACACATGCATTTGCGTTTCAAATTTCGTAAAATATATGCCACCGTCCGTGTGCAATTTTTATTACATAATCGTGCCGACATCGTCTGCATGTGCATAAAACTTGAACGTAATTCACCTTTTTTCCGTCTCATCTTAAGCTGCTGTAAAATCGCAAATGCGGACCTTAAACTTTATAGGAATGCAACGGCAATGTAATTAAGGGCGGGATATCTATAAAATACAAACATATCTGAAAGCGTATTATAGATTGTTATATTGCTTAAATAATGTATGTATAAGTAGATGGATTTTATAGTGCAATGCCATATTGTGTTTATTTATTTTGAACTTGGAAGCTCATTTTTAGAGAAAACACAATATGATATCGACTGATATTGAACGCTTTTGATTTTATAATAATGAAGACTAGAATACTAATGTACTTTGATGTTATTTAAATTTTTTTTCTTAATTTTACAATTCTATAAATTTAGTTACAGCCTTCCAGCGAGTATGAATTTATTACAAGCGACCTAGTGTTTGTGCTAGGTAATAATTTCCTCTATTTCATCATTCCTGAAAATGTAATTGATTAACTCAGTATGTCATTGCATTGTAAAACTCATCTATTTATAGACTACTTAAACAATAATCCAATCTATAATACGGTGTCAGCGATATTTGCATTTTTATAGATACCCTCCCCTTAAACTATTCTATTTGACACACGATGTTGTTATTTACACTACAGATAGGATAGGCAACCGAGCGAACGTTTACGTATATATATATACAAACGAAATCGAATCAATTTATTTAACTCGTTCGTTTGTTCGAATGTCAACTTGGAAAAATTGGTCGTGCAACGCGTCAATCATTCGTTTGTTTTACTGTTCAGTTTAGTTTTCTTCTTACCAAAGCGAGATATAAAAAAGAGACGGGCGCAAATATAAATTTATTACGTTGTTGCAGCGAAAAAACAAAAACAATGCGAGCGTAAATTGATTTTGATAAAAAAAAGTGCACTGTTTGCGCGCGAGGAAAATGGAACACAACAGGGCAAAAAAAGTGGACGTGCAAAAAATAAGATGTAAGACGGTTTAGTGTGCTAGACGAGTATGTAGTATGTAGTATACTTACTTTGCTGCCTGCCTACTACCTACGACGATGAAAAATGATTAATTCGCACGTTGGTGGATGATGAATTCGCGACGGTGAATTTTTTGCTCTCTGTCAAACGAGAAGAATTAGCCGTCGTGTGAAATTTTAAGCATTTTCATATAAAATATTAATTACGACGGCGTGCAATTTAGATCAGCGCTCTCGCGTCCTTTTTCGGTTCTGTTTTTCCCTAATATATATATAGATATATATTTACAAAGGATCTTGTTTGCATTTTGCAAAGAAGAGAGTGGAATGGAGAGAGAAAAAAAAGACGTTGCGGGGCAGATAAAGTGCGGTAATAAAGTATGCTTGGCTGCATACAACACATTTCGCTTATTGTATTAACGAACTGGCGATAATGAAAAACGCACGCAAATTGTTATTGGTGTTGCATATCTATTGTCATATTTATTATTTGTTATTTTGTGCTTCATCAACGTCTTTGAATGTGAATTATTAATAAATATGCAGAGTTATTGGTAGTGACAGTTTTATTTTAGTATTATATTCACTATTCTTACACATTATAATTTTAGACGGTTTCTATCAGATTTTTATTAATCATTATTGATTGAAAATGACAAAGAATCAAAATTCAATGTCTAACAAAAAGCAAGTTGGACAATTTTTGGCAATTACCAATAAAGCGACGGCTATTCAAATATCTATTAATAGTTATTTATGTATCGAGGCAATAACATGGTACTTTAATGTGGAATATGAAGATTCAAATGAACATTCGAGGAATTAAAGTACCCTTAATGCCGAGGTGCGTATTAGATATCTATAATATTCATTTACTTGCTTTCCGTCATTTTATTGTGTCGATTGCATGTACAGTCGTGTAAAGAAAGTAATGCAATTCTAAAGAATATTTATTCAACTAATAGAATGTTCAATAAAATATATTGACGAATCAGAAACCGAAATACTGGCACGTAATAATTTTTTAAAGCCTAGGCATTAAAATAGCATTTTAATAACTAATTGCTGTCATTAATTCAATATACATATTATATTCTAATTTCCGAAAAACAGTTTTTATTTATTACTACATATTTATGTTACCAACGAATCTGAAAATCTCTTTTTCATGTAATATTGCGCAATATCCTCTTCATTATGCGTTATTTGAATGAAAATCTGTTTTAATTGCAACCTTCCCCATTGGTGGAGTTAAATAAAAAAAAAGAGTGGGAATTCGCGAGTTTTAAACGCAAAAATTGTAATTAAAATATTTATTATAGCGGTTGTAGAGAGCATTATAATTATCACCGCTGTCGCCTTTTCAACGATTATTATGACGACGACGTTGTTTTATTGTTCGCATTTTGTTTTTGTGCGTGTTTTTTCAAATCGCAGACAGGCAAGCACAGGCAGACAGCTGAAATAATTTCGCACGAGTGTGTATTATGCATCTATCATTCAGATTGTTTGTTTGGTATAGTAAAATTTTAGATTAATTCAATTCGAGTGAGTGTGTGTATTTTTGTCGCTTCGGTGCAAAGTTTCGGCATGATTATTAATTGAAATCAATTTGGTATTCAATTCGCAGCTAATTTAATAAATCATTTTGCAATAATAATTAAAGTTTGTTTTGGGGTTTCAATTGCACAATTTGTGGGACGCGCGCGAGTTTGCCGCTTGATAATGATTGTACTACTGATTTAATCATATTCGAAAACTTTCTTATTAGATTGGATTGCAATTTTTTCTATATTCATAATAAATTCTCTTTTGGAAAATCATGTCACCTTCATTATTAATTGACGCTAATGCAACGACATCTCGTGCATAAATCATAGGCAGCTTAATAGGCTCATTTTATTATCCAATCAGACTTAACTATTCAATGCATCACTGTCAAAGTCATAGTCATAGTCATCACAGGTTCTTCTGATGAAGAAGTTATACTAAAAGTTTTAGTTATTATATGCATCACCAGACTTGCACTTTATATTTCAATTTATTAATATAATGAGATTTTGAACCGAACTAATAAATTGTTAAGAAGATTAAAAAGTTTACTTAAACATATCCAATCAGACTTAAATATTCTATGCATTACACTCAAAGTCATAAGTATGAAGATGAAGAAGTTACTAAAAGTTGCACTTGATATTACATATTATTAATTCGCAAATGTCATTTTGAATCGAACTAATAAAGTTGTCATTAATTCAATTTATAAGTGAATAAATTGTTAACAATAATAAATAGTTTAGTAAAACATTGTTTTGTACTTATATCCAATCAGACTTAAATACTCAAAGCTTGATTTGCATTTGATATAACATATTATTATAGCGCTAATATCACTTTGAATCGAACTAATAGTTATCATTAATTCAATTTATAAGCGAATGAATTGTTAAAAATATTTATAAGTTTGCTTTGTGCTTACATTCAGTCAGAGTTAAATACTCAATTGCATCACACTTAAAGTTATAGGCAAAAAAAATTCGTGATGAAGAAGTGATTAAAAGCTTGAAATGCACTTGATATTACATATTATTAATTCACTAATAGATTTCGAATTGAATGCTAAAAGTACTAGAAAGTTTACTAAAACACCGCTTTATGTTTAATATGCTTATTCTGTTATCCAATCGGACTTAAATATTCAATGCGTCACACTACTGAAAGTTGCTAAAAGTTTGTGGTAGTATGCAACCAGACGTGCACTCCATATTGCATTTTTAAATAATTCAATCCCCGATGCAAGTTTGCACTATAATAGGATTTTCCATCGAACTAATAAAGTTGTAATGAATTATTAATCGAGCAAGTTATACATGTATAAGTAAATTGCTACATGTTACATGTATTAAAAATGATTTATCGTCCAATCAAACTTCAATCCACGTCACAACCATCAAGCTGCGAGATGAAAAAGTTGCAAGACGTTTGTCACATATGCAACCAGACGTGTGCACTTAATATTGCATTTTTAATAATTCTATTCCGAGCGACTATAATATAATATATAATACGATTTCGTATCGTAGTATGTACTAATAAAGTGGTGTTCAATTTTTAAACCAGCTCGATAAAATATATATTGCACGATGTATTAAAAATTTTAGTAAAACGTCAGTTTGTTTGAGGACGCATTTGCAGTAATAAAATCCCCGCTTTTCCAGCATAAAAAAACCGGCTAGCTCTATTGACATTTGAAACTATCTACTAGGAACTGTTTCTTTGTGCGCAGACTTTTACGTAATTCGACAAATTACGAATTTAGAATTTGTTCAAACAAAAAAGGAGAGAGAGAGAGGTTATTTTGTTCGACATGTAGCTGAATGCTTAAAAGATCAATCAATATTCAACGAACATTAAGGAAATTTCAAACAAGACCTGTTTTTATTAACAATTTTTTAATCATTTCCAACAATTTAACATCAAACTTAAGTGCTTACCAATATATTATTTTCTCATCAGTTTTAATGTAATTTTACCATGATATGAGTTTATTAAAACGTTGTGGTAAATAAATAAACACGGATAATAAGCTAAAGTTAAAATATTGCGGATTAATAATTAAAAACACATTATTTTGATGCATTATAGATTATATTTATGTAAAGTCTATGCACATTTAAACAAAAAAATTTACTAGTGTTAAAAATTTAATTCCAAGTTTTCATCCTTAAAATTTTTTTTATTATTTATAGCAATTTAATATCAAATTTATAATGATATAATATGAATTTATTATAATATTGTGGTAAAACAGCAACATTTATTTATGATAAGTAATCAAAAAGCGTGGAAACTACAGCAAGTTTTTTAACAACCCGGCATTATCTAATTATTTTATAAATAAATACGTTTATTTACGTTATGAAGAAAAAAAAATGGAACATTTCGTGCGGGAAAGCTTATTCTCCCCCAACTATCCACCACTATTACATCTAAGTATTATGTACATTTTACACGTTTTTCGCGCTGATAACGTAAACGTTACGAATGCAGCGCGCACAAAAACGCAATTCTATCTTTGTACGGACAAAAAACCGTACAGATTCCATTAGATAGTGGAATGTTTATTGCATAACATACTATGACATTCGGATGAAATGAAGTTTGGATGGAGACGTACATAAGATGGAGAGAATTACGTTGTCCGATTTGCCTTGCAGCAAGCAAAAGTTTTTTCTGTCTCTCCTTCGTTGCGCTGTTGGCAGTTTTGCGCTTTGTGTGTCAAGCGCTTATTAACCGCCGCGCGCTGAAAAAGGTATTGTTTGATTTGGCAATTTTTTGAGCACGTACTCGACTTGTAGCTGAATGCTTAAAAGATCAATACTCGGCGAACATCATGACCTTTATGCTCGAAGCATCAGAGAAATCAAGCTACTTTTTTACTTCACTAATTTAATGAAAATTAAGATATCGGGAGGCAATTTTGTTGCCTGCCGCTTTTATCGTTACAATAATATTTTTGTTTATCCGGCGTGGCGCAAGTAAACAAACAGCAAATTTCCATTCAGTGGCTTTTTTCTTGTTATTTTTGCAAAAAATTAATTGCTTGTCTATTTTTATCGAGAAATTAAATTTTTTGGCACATGCTGAATGATAATTGCCAACGCACATAAATCATCATTTGGCCTAATTATATTTTTTCTAAGCTAATTATTTGACGCTGCGATGATGAATGTGTATCAGTTGCATAAAGCCGCAGGTAAAACATAAATATTTGCTTTGCGCTATTTTGTATTTTTTATTTATTTATTTTTTCTATTGTTCAAGTTTTGTGTTACTTGCGCAAATGATATCCATCTATATTCTCTCGTCCGGTAACCGCAGACGAAATATTGATCAATATAAAAGCATATTGGTTAATTAAATAGACGTTGTTATGCTTTGCACTCTTTAATTATTTTTTCAGCCCCTCTGAAAATGTCTATTTTGCTCTCTGAAACAAAAAGGGCTGAAAATATACGCTGCTAGTAAAAGGCATCTCTATGAAGGTAAATCAGTGCAGTTGTCAAATTTAGAAAGTCGTTGTTACTCAATATGCGAGCCTGAAGTCAAAATCTGAATGTCGTCTATATGGCCACAGTGGGTTAATATTAAATTGAGTAAATATATTGTTGTTGTAAAGAAATAATGGTGGCGGCGCGCTTACTCCAACCAGCGAGCTCTGTATTGCGAATCTAGCCTCTAAGCAATTGACCTAATAATATTATAGTAATAGGTATTACCTACGTCTTATTTTGCTTTCTAAGAATTATATACAATATAACAAGTGGGACTTTAGTGTTTTTTACCGATTACGGTAAGTTGATTAAATACGTTGTTATTATTGTTAAGAAATAATAGTGGAAGCGCGCTAATTCGAATCAGGGCCTCTGAAAATGCTTGTTTTTCTCCCTGAAACACCCCTTTTGCTGGCTAAAAACAGCTGAAAATATTCGTTTCTAGTAAAAGGTATCACTTAGATGGTATATCAATACAGTTGTCAAACTTAAAGTGTTGTTGTTTCTCAATATACGAGCCTGAACTGAAAACAGTGGGGTGCAAAGTGTTAATAAATAAATAAATAGTTTATTATCCAACAGATATAACAATCCAATTATAGATATACAATTTACAAGAGATAATAACAATACATTACATTTAAAAAATTGTCTCATACACAAACTAAAAATAGTTTAATTATATCAACTTTTATTTAGAAGAACGCATGCATTAACAATAGGGGACTTATCTACGTGTATTTTATTAATAATATGAGATAACATTTATTCCTACATTACATACATTTTAGGTGAAATTCGTGAAATTGAACAAAGCGCAAGGAAAATGCTTTAAATCGCACGGCACCAGCACAGTCCATTACTTTTCTACAATTTTTCACGATGATTAATCGCATTCATAATTAATAATCCGTAATCGCACCAATTTCCTGCTTGGATTGCGCACAGCAGCACAGACATGGATTAAAGATCATAAATTTCGGCACAATCAACGAGCCGTACTTAAAATTTCACGCAACAATCGCAACATTAAAAAAAACGGTTGCAGATCGCAATCGCAAACATAGACAAAACTCTCAATTATCCGGCATAATGTTGGGTTCAGGGGGTACTGGTACTAGGAACTATAAATTTATTCCGTAAATATATCAGATTGTTTAAGAATTATGTTTAGTTCTTATTATTATCTATTAAGAAAGTGTATTATTGCGTTTTGATTTATTTGCAGCAATCTTTTAATGAGTTTTTACATAAAAGTTTGTCCTATATTAAAGTATTGAGGATTAACAACTAAAAACACTTGGTTTTGATTCACTATAGATTTTAGTTATGTACCTAATGTCTATGTGCATTTCGGCAAAATAAATAAAATCTTTTTAATTATTAAATTCTCAATATTATAATAATGATTCACTAAGAGGTAGCAGCAAATATTTTAAACTTCACTACGCTTAAAAGTTTCTTTTTTATCGCCTTAAATTTAATTCTAAATTTCCTACAATTCTGTGAACATCACAAATGACACATTTTTTTCCATCGCCTGCTTGTTCTGCGGTCAATTAGATGAAGGATAAATTTTTTAGAAACCGAATTAAAATGGAATTCTTGCGCAAGAATCCTGCCAAATTAACTTTGCTAGGAAAAAATACACCGCCAATATATTTTCATTTTTGGTGGATGTTTCTTTAGCGCGCACAACTTGCTTTTTTAGTATCTTCACGTTTTCTTAAACATTAAATTTTGGATGAATATTACTTTGCGAGGAAACTTTTGCGATTTGCTTTGATCTTTCGGCAATTCCCATCAATTTTTTTTATCGAACTTCATCATTATTGATCGTAAATGAAACTGAAAGAACACAATCTTGATAAAATAGAAATTTTAATGTTTAAGTGTTGTGAAGGTATTGTACTAAAAACATCACACATTTCACATAATAATCGGATTGAGCTTGGATTTGAAGCACGTATGTTGCGTATTGCAATCATATGAACATGGACATCATCTCTGGCACATTTTTTTGTCGCCGGCTTGTTTTACGGTCGATTAGACCGACGATCCTTGTTAATTTTATAGAGGCCGAGTTCAAATCCCGGCGACGGCGCTTTTTATCAACATGAATTATTACACACCCACACACTCATATATAATAGCATATTTTTTAGTGCGGCGGTCGTTGATGCGTAGTGCTGTTTAGTTTACGCCAGTTAAAAATATACACTTTTTTTTCCTGAAATATATTATAAGCGACGCCGATGTAAACACGATGTGCGAATTTTGCGTGCGTGTAGATGTGTGTAACTCGACGCGTGTAATTGAGAAAGGAAGTGCGGCGGTTTTATGAAAATTAGGCGTTGCTATATTTTAATTAGCAACTTTTTTCGTAACGTTAAAAGCTTTTTGATTAACAAACTTAGCAGTTTTTTTCATTCGCTAATTTTTGCGTTTATTTCCGAATATAATTTGCATGCGAAAATTTTACGTTTAACCTCAAAATTTCATAAAAAGTTTTATATTAATAAATTTTGTAAATTGAGATGCTGAAAACAACATTTTATATTTAATGCGTTATATAATTATTTAAAATATATCTATATATATATAACTAATTAAATATCGGGTTGGCAACTAAGTAATTGCCGATTCGTTCAATAGAAATAGAAATAGAAGAGTTTTTTGTTTTAAATGAAAAAAAAAAACTGTTATCTATTAAGTATTTTTCATTTTGTTTGATGATCTTTTGGCATCTTTCTGATGATGGTCGTGATTTCATGCTCATTAGGCTCAACTGGTTGACTGTAACGTTGGTCATGTTGAAGTAGGACGAAATTTTTCAAACCAATTTTGGGATTGCCTTTCTTTAAGAGCTTTATCAACTTTTTGGCGGCTTTCACTGCGTTTTTTTCTTTACAAAAATCGTAAAGCAAAATATAGCGAAAATGTTCGTTTTTGCACTACAAATTAATGTTGAGGTAAAAAAACGCTTTGAGAAAATATCTACGCAATGAACTTATAAATCTAGGCTACGATGACAGCTAACATACATAAGAAGAAGAAGATCATAACATTTACGGATAATGGGAGTGAAAAACATCTATAACTGAAATCGGCAATTATATAGTCGCCAACCTAATAGTTAATTTGCAAATTTTATTAAATTTTAATCAATTTTACACTTTTTATTGAGCATTAAAACAATATAAAAATTTAGTTAAACTTGCAATGAAGTTGATAATTTGAATTTATGTTTGGTGGCCGTATAGTCCCTTGACGACAGAAATCGCACTGCATTTTGCATATTAAAATAATACTTTGTCATAGATTTACGCTTTATATTATATTTTTGTTGAAACATGAAAATTTGCCATCTCTAAATGCGACATTTTTTAATTTAAAATTGTAGTTTCTTTTTTCATTGTTAAGTTCATTGTAAAAATTGCTGCATTTTTCATGCTGTAACTTTTTACTCGCCCGACAACAAAATAGTCGTGTAACCACAGAATCTTATATTTGAAAAGCAAAAATAGATTTTTTATTTTATAAATATTTACTATTTTTATCCATCCCCCATATTGCAAAAACCTTGATAATTGTCACAATGACCGCTGCAAAGAATTGGCTTGTTTCCGGCACCGATGAACAATATCCACACTAATTGTGCCTCGATGTGCATCATAATAAAATTGATATAGCAGCAGCACGGCGTAGCACGGCGGAGCGCGGCGCTTTTGATTCAGAAAATCTTAAAATGCAGAAAACATTCATAGCGCAAATATTTACATACACACACTCAAAAAAATATATAAAACGAACGAGTATAGTCGCCGTTTTAAAAATAAATCTGGCCTGGCATATTACGTGTACATACACATCTTAATATTTTATTTTTTATCTGCCGAAAAAAACTTTATTCTATTCTATCCAACGGGAAACCAATTGAGATCTATTTTTATCGCGCAACTATATCATACAACAACAACAACGAGTCGCGTCGCGTTGCCTTACGTTGCGCTTTTTCATACTCTTCTCTATAAAGTAGATACACATTTTGTGAACGATTAATGAATCAACTGATTGCTTTTCTTTCTTTTTGCAGATCGCTGATGGATTGAGCGCTGAGTGAAACATCGTCGCTGGAAAAAATTATGGTGGTGAGTATTATTATGCTGATATTTGTTTTTGTTTAACAATTTGGTCGTTTTTCGTTTTTCTTTTTAGTTGAATACTGATTGGGCCCAGGTGGAAGTAATCGATTTAATTAATGATGGTTCCGGCTTGGCGTTTGGCATAATCGGCGGACGGAGTACCGGTGTTGTGGTCAAGACTATTATACCGGGCGGTGTCGCCGATCGAGTAAGTATTGCGTATTTTAAACAGCTGTTAATTTATGGTATTGCAACGCACAAATACAGTGTTTCCCAAATTGTAGTACACGTACTCTTAGAGGTACACAAAGGCTTTGAAAGGGGTGCAAACATTTTTTTAATGAAAATCACAATTAAATTAACTCAGTAACTTAATCATTCTCTTAAATACATAAATTGATACATTTGTTGGCTGAAAATGCTTTAAAAATGCAGCTGAATTCTAAATTAAGAAAACAAATTCCCACAGTTACAGTTATTGCTAACTAAAGAATATTTTGATAAAAAACATCACTTTTATTTCAATTTCTGCTTCTTGTACTTATTGCACTTGTAAAATGTAATAATAATATTATGCAGTTGTACGTAAATTATCAAATGGGTATGCAAGTCGTTAAGGCTAGTCTACAATAGGAGTCGTTGAGGTCGTAAGATAAGTTGTTCAGGTTTATCGATGGTCGTTGGAGAGATAACTTCCGGTTTTAACGCACTCGTAGCTCTAGTCGTTCGAGTCGGTACAATTCCTATTCCAATCACTACGACCATTACGACGAACCAATCAGAGCCTATTCCGAAACGCAATGAAGTTCATATTGTTTGAAAAGTTTGACGTTTTGTCTTTCGATGTACAACATTTATGATTAAATACATAATGCTTTAGTTCTTGTTAACTTCAAAATTTGTGATTAGTACTTTATACACTTTCTTTTCTGATTTCTGAATGGATGAACGCCAAGGTTGTTGAGACTTTATAATTGAATGTAGACACGATGCTCATATACGACTACTTCTTTGTCTGAACGACTTAAGGACTGCGACTGCATTTACGATTCCACGACTCCTATTACAGACTTGCTTTTAAAGTTTGGGAAACACTGCATTAATATGTTTTGCTTGTTGTCATGACTACCCCACCGCTTATTTAGGATTATTATCACAAATCGTCCTGTTTTTTAATAGTCAAAATAAATTTATGAGTGGTGCTACTATCAAGACGAATGGGTTATACTTAAATTATTGACGGTATATTAGATTTATGTGTTTTCGTGGTTAGATTAGAGGTGTGTAGGTCGCATTACTGCACAATCAACATCATGTTGCTATGGCAACGCAATAATATATAGCTCGTTACCGTAGCTACCCAACCACATGTCATAATCATGTACGTTCTTGTTATCAACAATCACGATTTTTTTTGTAACGTCTTCCTTGTGGTCAAGACACAGAGGCGGACTGGTTATATGGGTATTTGGGCAAACAATATTATATAGAAACAAATATTTTCTTATAGAAAAACCCCGCCGTGATCAAAAATTGTAGACGGGGCTGTTTTTGCATTTGCGACAAAGTCTGGCTACATCAAATGTAAAATGTTTTACAGCCGCTACGTCACCTTAAATGTCATCTGTTTGCCAATTGGGTTGCGTCAAAACACAATATAACTCGAAGTGGACTTCGACTAAACCTCGACTTCAATTGCTGTAGGTTTAAATATATGACAGGGTCTCATTGTGACGTAAATTTTTTAAACATTTTTTAGCACATCTACAATTCTTGGGCGTAATTGTCCCAATCTTTTACATTTACAGGCTTTGCTTGTCATACCTATTAGCTTGACATATTACAATATAAATTTTCTACTTTTTTTTGTTAAAATTTCTCAAATATATGCATTAAATTTTAGAACGAAAGCAAATTTAACTCTTGCGTTTGATCATCTCTATTCCGAACTATTATCAAACAACAAAAATCCTTTATGAATTTCTTATTATCGTATAAAATTCACGATAGTGTGAACATATGTTACTTTCTTTGGCCTATTTTGATACCCAGTCCACCCCTGGTCATAATTTCCCAACCATATATCATAATCATTGACGCTCTTGTTGTCAACAATGACTTTTTTTAACCACACAACATTGTGGTCAAGCTAATAATATACATGATGCAGAGGATATGGATGAGCTTTGCTTGACTTGCGGCGAGCGCATTAATTGTTTACTTATAGGTTAGATTGTGTCCTGTTTAATGCCACCCGATCGTAGTTTGCACTTACATATATTAGTACACAATCGTCTTTGTGTTACTATAGCGACACAATCGTATGTTGATTTGACTGTGTGCTACTGTTGCCATGGTTATTCAACCGCATGCCTTGCATTATAATCATGGTTGTGCTTGTTTTGCAATAACAGAGAATTGTTTTATAAATTATACATAGAGGAATATAATTAGGTGTATGATTCAGTTCATAAAGGCAATATTGTTTTTATTCAACACATTCGTGCTATTTATATGAAAAAATATTGTTAATAAATCCAGAGTAAAATTAACCAAAATATCAGCACTTGTAAACTTGCTAGCAAACAAATTGAAATCAATTTTTCTTCTTGCCCAATTTGATATTTTCGTTGGTCTGTTATTGAATTCGCATTGTTTTTTAACAAAACAGTGAATAACATGTAATGTGATTTAAATTAAGAGAACACTTTACAGTTTGTTTGTAAACTAAACACACATTTAGCTTGAAAACGTGTTGAACTTTTGCCCCAATCGAATAGTTTGCCGAAATCTATGCCCCAAACTCATCATCGTTATTATATGGCAAGAGAATCGCACATTGCTAAATTATCACTCTTCGTGAGTTATGGCAGGAAGGTTGCGTTTATTCTCATAGCAACCAAGTTCTAATTATAAATATTATTCCTACACTATAGCTGGGTATGAATTAAATTCATTAAAGAAAAGAAATGACATTTTACAGAAGAATGCGCGGTGTCATAGTAACAATTAATTAGCAGATCGTTATCTAAGATTCTTTATGCTTTTTGGTATTGCACCCATATTGATGAATTTTAAAAATTACCAATTTATGCTTGGATATAATTTAATTTATAAATTCTAAAATTTTTTTTGCTATTTTTAAATCTTAGTGAACGATTTTATATTAATATAACAGTTCTGATGATGGTCATAGACCGAAATGCGCATTAACTGCAATATTATTTTATGTAAAAACATCCAAATGACGTTAGTAAGAATTACTAGTTGCGCATATTGTCCTAGTAATCAAATGTCATATTGATGGAATTTAACATTCAAATGGCAAATTATGCCTTCATGGTAGAAGTGATTTAAATTCAAAAAAATTTTTTTTTTATATAAAAACGGGCGTGTTGTTATAGCTTCAAGCCGAATAATAGCATGTTGTTAGGATTTTTTATGCGAATTACAATCATGGGAGGGCTTAGTTTTTAATAATAAAAAATTATTAGCGTAATTTTAGATAATGTAAAAAGCATTCAAGCAACAACACACACACACACATGCTCAAAAATCGCCAAAGAGTAATAATCGTTTGCATAGGAAAATATGCAATAAATTTTGCGTTTTTCAGCTTATTCTACATACTCCGTCTCCAAAACAGCTATATAGTATAATTTTTGCCGTCGATTATTTATGCGCACATTTTGTGATAATTTTTAATACAAAATAGCGCATTTCCGTCTATAAATCTAACAGCTTCTCGACTGCATAATGCGTCATCATCTCTATGCGATTTTGCAATTTATGAATGTGCACTTAGTATAAACATTGTTGGGGAAAAAAATCATAAATTGCGATGCGATTTCACTAGATGTATGTGTTTCAAGATGAAAACGTATTATTTATATACGGTTTCCTCATACAATGCATACATTGCATGCATAGATTCAACGACAGCGGGTTGGAATTCAGTAATAACAAGAAGAAATTCATTTTTCAATGACAAATGCGAAAACAAAACGAGCAAAAACGTATGTATTATATTATATATATATATAGATAGATAAATAAATAACGCAACGCTCTTTTATTATGAATGAAACGATACAATAAAAATGCAATCCATCTTCGCAAAAATTCAAAACGTATTCGATGAATAAATTATGCAACTTTTTTTTCCGCTTCCCACACATTCATAGGCATACACACATGCATACATACATACATACACATGCTGAAGGCTATTATTTGGTGTGCGGGCAACGTCGCCATCTAGTAGCA
Organism: Adinopsis sp. GC000173; assembly: GCA_030264715.1. Classification (NCBI taxonomy): domain Eukaryota; kingdom Metazoa; phylum Arthropoda; class Insecta; order Coleoptera; family Staphylinidae; genus Adinopsis; species Adinopsis sp. GC000173. Next base: position 27,877 of record JARJDW010006752.1, on the reverse strand, counting down.
ATTTCGTGCACCACTTTATTTGATAATCCATTTGGGCGCCTTTATTCACTTACCGAATCTTTTATTCATATTTTTGTGTGCTGCAAGTAAATTTGATTTTGTACATGTTTGGTGGTTGGATAAGATTACGTAATTCGGTTTTCTTCCAGGATGGCAGACTTCAAAGTGGCGATCATATTCTCCAAATTGGTGAAGTGAATTTGCGCGGCTTAGGCTCCGAACAGGTCGCATCCGTACTAAGACAATGCGGCGTTCATGTACGTTTGGTGGTGGCGAGGCCTGTTGAATCTACATCGACCGATTACAAGGTATTTCGAACATAACATCTAATCATCATTATTATTATTATTATTATTATTATTATTATTATTATTATTATTATTACTATGACGCTATATCTATCTATGAGATACTCTCTAATACCCTATGAATTGAAAATAAATGTGTGTACGTGTACGTTCAATGGATTACAATTCAAACACGCTCGATTATTGCAATTTAGCAAAGATTAATTTTGTCATAAAGCAATTTACGCTATGCAACCCAATTTGCACCCTTTTTGTTTCACACAATTGGTATTATCGTATCTCGCGAAACGTCATTAAAATGAATTAATAATCGTTCATAATTTGATTTATGACTTAGTTCAGCGTAATGTAATATCAATTATCAGGTTAAATATTTTGCGTTCTAAAATATATAGTATAATGGCAAGAATGCATGTATATTGGTTCTGAGGTTTATATAATCCACATAATGTACATAAATAGCGTTTCAGTCATTACAATGTACACACAATGCTTGCACTGATTTTTGCGACTTGTTTTTCAAAGTTACTGAAACTGAAACGAACCGGTTATTATATGATATTTATTAAATATCCTTTTCTTGGGAACGATGAAATTTTAATTTAAGATTACACTGTGCTCGAATTGACTACTTTTTTCTGTCGAACAAGGCATTTAGTGGATAATTCGGGTGCGCTGAATTCAATGGCGAAAATGGTTTTTAAAAGTTAGATCGAGATATTTCAATTTAAATGTCTTAAGAACAAGCAAATAAAATACTGAATAATAGGCGTGAACGCTCATACAGTAAAACGTTATCAGCATTAAGATGCATCTCTAATCCATATCTGTAGCAGGATATGTATTTTTATTGTGTTCTACGGATTTTTATATAATAAGCTGCACCTCTAATGCATATCTGCACTATTGTTCTTGAGAAATTCAAATTGAGATATTTCGAAAGTACGATTTAATTTTTAAAAACGGTATGTGCCACTGAATGCAGCACACCTTAAATACTCTTATCCACTAGATGCTTTATTTGATAGATTTTGCAAGTAGCACAGTATTATTATTATCTACTATCATTCTTGCGCTAATAGTCTTTATTCGCAGATATTTCACTTAAAAATATAAAAAGGAAAAATGTTGCTGCATGCACCTTAAATTAATCGGAAAGTGTAGGGAAAGGAATGTCTTTACCTATATAATAATAAATTTATGCTGTGTAATATGCAGGTTGGATAGTAGGTATAGTATAATAGTTTAGCACATTTTATTGTTGATCTTGGAAACGTAACCTCGAAGTTTGTTTAAGTAAATAAGGTGATAGAATTAATGTGATTGTGTTTACAGGCGCTTGGAAGTCATGCACCGATCGTTCCAACAAAAATACTAGGCGATCCCGTCGAGCTCGATAAGCATTTAAACGATAATGGTTATGGAGACTTTTACACGCAAAATCCGTCCAATTCTTATTCAACGCCATACATTTATACAGGCCAACAAACTGATGTACAATTACATGTACGTGTATATGTGATAAGGCATCGCTCAGTTCGGTTGATTAATCGATCCGATCATTTGCAGACTATTTCCGGATTAGTTGATGTCGTACGAAATCCGCTTCCAATCGGAACGATTCCATCACTACCGCCTACGGTACTTCCACCCGTCACCGCCGTGAATCTTCTGCCGCTGGATATGGCATTGCGAGGCGATGCGTCGAGCGCCGCTTCGACCACCACCTCATCGCTGCCCGAAACCGAAACCTATACCATTGATCTGATCAAGGACGAACTCGGGCTGGGTATCACCGTCGCCGGTTACGTGTGCGAAAAGGAGGAGATCTCGGGCATCTTCGTCAAGAGCATCAGCAAGGGTAGCGCCGCCGATCTTTCAGGAAAAATAAAAGTTAATGATCGCATTGTTGAGGTAAATATTACTGACTCTCTTTCTCTCTCTATCTCACTCTTACGCCCATTAAATGCTATGAATAGCCTTCGCTTCATCATGATGATGTGCGGAAAAATGATTGCTGCGAACGAGCGCGCTATTTCGGAGTGAAATAGAGCGAGATGAAAATCGCCAACGGCTGCTCGAATTTGTTAACTCTTGTTATGCATTCAAAAAGCTACACATAAATATTCAGTTTATGAGTTGACACTTCAACTTTGTCAATTTTTTACCACCACCACCACCACCGCTAGAACCATCTGAAAAACAATAAAACTTTCCAAGCGCGCGCGCGATAACATTGTGAAACAACACAATCAAAAGCGTAATGATTTTTTTAATAATTAATCAGGTATATAATCTTTTCTACTGCGAACGGCAGATACTATTTAAAGTTTAACGCGCTTGTAATAAACATTAGCTGTGTATAATTGCGAACGTGGTTTTGATGGATGATTATTTGCTAGCAGGCTATAAAATTTATTAATATATCAAGCAGCGCGTTTAAGCAAACCCAACTTATTCCTTGATTATGATTATTTTTAAAAGCTCAACATTTTATTCAATGAACTGTCCAAATCGTTGATGGAAGACATAAAAAAAGGTTCTAGTATTTATGTTTAAAAATCCTCAAAATTCATATAGCAAACTTTTAGATAACAATATCGCTTGCCAGCCTACCCATTAGTTTGTTATGAGATTTATTAAATAATTTAAGAAAAATACATATTATAAAATATACAATAATTCGTACAAATAATATTTATATTAGTCACTAATGACCTACTCGCCTTATTGACTGGTTTTGTTTATTATTTTGCATTGTTAGAAAGAAACATTAACAATTTTGGCGCATTTGCTGCTAAGGCTTTTTTGGGATTGATGGGTGAAAAATGAAAACCTTTATTGATATCATTGGCCAGGGAAAATACAGTAAAAACCCTGAAATATTTTCCTCATTACTTTAACTTACTTAGAAAAGTGTACTAACTGTCATATATAAAAATACAAACGTATTTTGTTAAAATCTTTAAGTAATCCATAAATAATTCTTTAAGTAATCCAATAATCATTCTACTTTATATGACATTTTTAAATAATTTCAAAGCAATCACTGGAAAACTTTCAACAAACATTTATTTTTTTATTTAATATACATGTAGACAGAGTTTCGTATATTTGGGATTATCCAATAATTATTTTTCAGGTAAAACAAATCAATCAAGTTTGTTATTTGTTTGATAAGGCTGAAAATAGATTTGATCAAATTAGAAAGAAAAACTTTTTGAGTTTTGCTCGTATATTAAAAACGTAAACGATAAATCAATGAAGAAAATTTGATCATAAAATCAACAAGATTGCTGGCTGATAAATAACAATCAAAATGTATTTAAGCGAGTATGTGATTGAAATAAAAATAGCAAGTCGTCGACGTTGGCGGCAGCGCGCGGTATTGATGCAAGAGGCAACAACATCGTTTGGGAATTGTATCTTTTAAGATATTTATATCGAAAATCATCCATAGGGGAGGCGGTTTTAGTAGCGCATTGTGCGCCTTTCTTATTCACTAAAATAGTGATTTATAAATATGATTTTTCGAATAGATACGTGACCGGAATTTGCTAGAATTTCCTAGATTTCTAAGCAACATCAAAATTAGAAATTTAATACTGTAATGCAGGTGATAAAATGGAAATGTAATTTATTAAAATGTTTCACTCAGCCAACAGACACGGAGACGAAGTGTTTCAGTTTCAATTAATTATAAAACGCTTATGCTCGGATTATAAATTTTCTTTATAATTGCGATCATGTAAGCAATCGGACAACAATCTAACAATGCTTATTACTCCACCATTGTATGGTAGTAATTTTAATGCCATTTAATATCCGTCGATGTTTTGCTGGAATAGACAGTTTTACATTATTATACACACACTCCTGCAACATTAATTTTCGCTATTCTGACAGGCAAACTACTGCTAGTCTAATTGCTTTCAGACAGGCGGCTAGGGATAATATTGCGTTTAATGTAAAAATAACTATACTATACGTATACCTATCACTTAATACATTTTAAATTTGTCGGTGCGCTATCCGCATTTATTAAGATTCATTAAATCGCCGCTCTACCGGTGACAGTTACAACAAAATGAATCCAGCAATGCACATAATTTATTTAAATCGTCCTTTTCGTGCACGCTAAGCAGCCAATTAAAAACTACCAGCGACAAATTAATTCACATTCATGTACGGAAAATTATACATGTCAAGTGTTGAAATAATCCATGGCGGCCGGTGTGGAGTTTCAAATTACTCGATTTACTTTTTTTCTATAAAAATGCGTTGCAACGAGATGTACATATACAGGGTGTTTCAAATTTGCGGTTACAAATTTCTTAAATAGATAGAGGACATTATTCGAAATCATAGTCAGACAGGAACTTCTAGGCGCAAATCGATATTTCCCGCCAGTGTCGGATTAAGAAAGATCGAGGCTCTAAACTAAAAGGATGTCTGGTGCCTATTTGGTGCTCAAAGGGTACAAATTTCGTGTTTATTAGCTGTTCAATTGGTGCTTATTTGATGTTCACTTGGTGTCCAATATGATTGGTGCTCACTGGTGCTCATTTGGTGCTCAATTGGATTGGTGCTCATTTGGTGCTTAATTTTATTAGTGCTCATTTTGGCACTTATGGACTAATCCCCCATTGGTAACCGTTAAAAATTTTACCATCTTTAATTTATCACGAGTAGATGTTGCACAGTGCCGTTGTGCTCATTTAACTGGCCCTATACCAAGTTAAAGCCTTTTCCATACAGCAAGATTTCTAAAAACGGGTCCATTACAAGCGGATCCTAAGCCATAGCTTTTCTATCCTCAATAATACGGCACTAATGATGATTCAAGTATATTTATCCCAATGGGATGTCTTTAGAGTTTTTCTTTGTAATGTAAATAATTTGTCAATCACACGTTGTGGTGTAAAAGGTTGGCAACTAAGTTACCACAACTTATTTAAGAAATTCCTTTCCAAAAACTACAAGAACTTTGATTCAATCAAAGTTAAACGCTAAGCTACTTATTTTACTTAACTTTGTGATATTTATGAACTTGAATATTAACATCACTTTGTAAACTATGTGAATGCATTGATGATAGTATAAAAAAATAGTTAGTAGACTTTATGGTAGGTTGGTAAGTTGGTAACTTTGTGTGTCCTCTCTACATATGCTAAAAAATGTGTATCTGTTAACTTGAGACACTCAGTATAAATTATTTATTTGTTTCTTTTAAAGAAGATAACGCAGTAATAGTAAAATAAAATCGTTGCATTAGTCACTTGCAAAAACATGAATTATTTATTTGTTTCATACATTCCAAGTTGGCGCATTAATAATAAACGAATAAAATGGTTATGTTTCTGCTTGTTTAGGTGAATGGACAATCGGTCATCGGTCATAACAATCATGAAGCCGTTGAGATTTTGCGTAATGCGGGCACGAAATTAACGATCAGATTAGAAAGGTATCTACGAGGGCCCAAATACGAGCAATTGCAACTTGCCATTTTAGCTAACGAATTTCGACCAACATCACCACCATCACCATCAGTTTCATCATTGCCTAAAATACCATTAAGTCTTGTAGTAAGTTGAACCACACTCAAAACCAGCACCCTGTATTTGATATGCACGCTCCGAAAATTCGAAAATGCACATAAAACACATTGTTACTTTAATCACTGACGAGGCGAGTTTAACCAATTAACGAATATTGTACAATATAATTGAATAATTAACAAGCGGAAATTTACGCTTGATATTCTCGGTTGATCAGTTTTTTTTTCATTCAAAAAAAATTCTGTAAGTAATTTTAGAAAGCTAAATTTAGTGTTTTCAATCAAATATTTCAATCAATGAAAGTTTTATTCCCACTTATATAGAAAATATAGATAAAATCCGTATTTTTAGTAGTTATTTTAGTTTACGCACTAGGGACTTGTGTATTCTCTATAAATGTCAATAATTCAATATCTAGAAGCGCTTATTTATTATTATACATTTAGTTTTACTCTCGCTCAAACAACCAAATCAATAATACTCGAAGTGGAGAAAAAACACAGCAGCAGCAGCAGATTGAGCTTCCTACGTGTATTTTGTGTACCTTATAATATTTATATTTTTAGCATATGAGTTCATTGGGAATTGAACCAGAAGGCGAATCCAGAACGAGCGTCGACTTCGATTCGGTGGTGCTGCAGGATCTCGAAACACCAACGACAAATCACAATGATGAAATTGTGATTGACACGGCCGACGGACGCAAATCGGTGCAGTTCAGCATCTGCAGCCACGAATCGATCTACGAACGATGGTTCGATAAATTCCCCGATGGCATTGAGATTGTCGTAAGTGTAACTTAAACAACGTTGTGCGATGTGCGCGCCTCACAACACCAACCTAATAATATTAACATGCGTGATCGTATCGTAGATAGCCGAAATGAATAAGGAAGCTACAAGTGGTTTGGGCATCAGTTTGGAAGGGACGGTGGATGTGGAGGATGGTAGAGAGGTGCGACCGCATCATTACATTCGCAACATTTTACCGCATGGACCTGTTGGCAAAAATGGAATTCTGCAATCGGGCGATGAATTATTGGAGGTAGGTGGACAACGAATGAAAAACAAACTAAGGACGCACGTTTTTGTTTTTTTTTTTAATAAAAATCACAGCATGCTGGTCGAAATTAACGCATCACGTTGTTGGGTTGACGTTTATTTTAATTTATTAGTGTTAATCTAAAAAATTCACAATTTCTGTAGAATATTTATGAAATCAAAATGTGATATTTTATGCGTGACTATTTATAGCTCCAACGAACCGTGTAAATAACCATTGCTTGTTTATTAATGCAAATTTAATTACCACTAACACATACATACATAGATTTATATATACCTGGGTTTTCTCTCGTACACGAGTTTCAATATTTAAAAGTATTGATTTAGCATGAAATTAAGTTTACATTAAGAGTACACAGTAAATATTTGTTGAATTAGAAGTTATAAATAGCTAGAGATTAATTAATTTAATAATTTTATTGGCTCGATGGAATAGTGTGTAAAGCGTGCCGATTAATTAATTCATTTTACACAAACGAACGAAAAACGAACATTTCGTTTCGAATGCATGCATTTCTATGCCATCGGCGTATTGTTTTTCTTAATTTAAATTCCACCTACACGCTTTTCGTGGGGGGGTGAAAATTTAACGTTACATACATACATATTAAATGACGCTGTGCTAAGAAGATACAAAGCAAAGCGAGAAAGAGGAGAGAAAGAAGGAAAAAAAAGGTTAAACTCATTAAATTCTGCATCTTTTCTTTTCCTTTTCCTCTTCGCCGACACGATACGGTTGAACATTTCCATTCTCTTTCTTCTCTTCTTCTTCGTCTGCCTGCCTGCTTCTTATTATTGCCACGGAAACCGAATACTCCACATTACAGACTACTTGACAGGAAAAAGAAAATCAATTTGGATTTCCAAGTCCACCTACGATTTATATATATAATATATAGATATATATATAAAGGCGCAGAACGACGTTGGTGAATTCGAGCATAAAAATATGACGTTCATTGGGATAAAAAAATGTATTGATACGATTGATACGCGCGCACCTTTTTCTTTTGAAATGTGCACTGCTTTGTGTAGATGTGTGTGTATTTTCTACCCAGCATAAATGGATAATAAGTAAATTAAGTTTCCGCATTTCTTGCTGTGTACAAAATCAATGGTATACAACTATACAGCTACACGGTTAACATTTCTTTTTCCTGGCTTTTTATTATTTCTGTCAGTGGAACCAGTGGAGCTAATACGATTGCAGTTGTGTATTTAGCGTTATTGTATTAGACAATTGCGCCGGAATGCTTGGAGGTATAATGAATGTTTTAAATTGTGTTTTAGGTGAATGGAATTCGTCTATTGGGTTTAAACCACGTCGAAGTGGTATCAATATTGAAGCAACTACCCAGCCTGGTGCTGCTCGTGTGTGCCCGCTATGCGCTCCCAACGCGCATCATCGACACCGCTCAGCATCGCGACGCATTTCAAGCGCGAGTAAAACATAATGTAAACGCACCGTCGTACACATGCAATAATCATGTTTTTCTTTTCTGTTTTTTTGTTTTTCTCTTCCATTTTGCTTTTTTAGAATATCCTAGCGGGCAGCTTCAATACATTGATGCAACAAACGGCGAACGATCCGAACAAATTGGTGAAGGCGAAATCCGATACGTCGATCGTTTCGAGTGTGGTGAGCGAGACGTGCTGTTCGGCCGGCAGCTGCTCGCGCTCATTAGAACTAATTGCCGGGATTCCAATGTGGAGCAATGAGCCGAGCGTTGTTATATTGATCAAGGGGGACCATGGCCTAGGATTTTCAATTCTGGATTATCAAGTAATAATCATTTTACTTTATTTCTATTTTCATAAATCGATCAATTTCCTTTCAACAAAACTAAGTGTGCATGCATACATAGCGAGACGAAAAAATCCACATTAAAGAAATTGTTGCCCATACAATTCAACTTACATAACGTATTCAAATATGTATACTCAGGATTGTAAATTGGGTTGCATACGTTACATTTTTCAATGTACCATTATTATTAAATGAATTCAAATACATTGAGAGTTTGTTTAGGCCACAATTCATATTAAATAAGATGTTAGTGTTTAATGACGACCAAATTTGTAATAACTAGTAAAAGTATTAGTTGTTTTAAAGCTTTCTATTTTAATTTGATTTGAACGCAGTGAATTAATGTTCGAAACTCACTCTGGAGATGGGAATAAAAATAAGAAGGAAAATGCAGTTTTGTTTAATGGAAACATCGAGTAAATAAATTTTTAAATAATATTAAGAGTGTTTTACAATCTTTTGCACGATAAACTGAAAGTTTCCTATAAATAAAGAACTATTCCATGGTAACCGGACGAGTGAGACTTGAACCACTGAGAAGATGCTTGTTAAAGTGTTGGTTAGGTTAGATGTTATGTGATTAGGTAACTTAGGTTATGTGAAAAAAGTGTTTTGCGCGGTTTTTTGTTTCACTAAGAATGCATCTAATATATTTCCATTAATTATAATTTGTGCTAATTGATCTATAATTTTTAGGATCCGTTGAATACGCAAGAAACTGTGATAGTAATCCGTTCCCTAGTACCTGGCGGCGTCGCCCAGCAGGACGGCCACCTGATACCCGGCGATCGCCTGCTGGCGGTGAACGATATCAACGTCGAGCATGCGACGCTGGATCGTGCCGTGCAGATATTGAAAGGTGCACCGAAAGGGCCGGTTAAGATAACGGTTGCAAAGCCGCTCTCAACCAAAGAATCAATATCGCATCATAGTCAAGTAAGTATCGCACATTCTATCATCCTAGAATCGTTTTCTCTCCGCCACATTTGAATGAAAACAAACAAACAAACAAAAAACCGATTTTTTTATATACCGCAATACAAAATATTATAAAAACTATACAAACAACAACAACACTAAAACGTTGTTCATCTGTGTGGTTTATGCACGGTTTTTCCAATCGCATGTTTGTTTATATATTATTTTTTTATTGTTTTAATTAATTCATTTGAATTAGTTGTTTCATTTTTTTGCTCGATTTTTCATTTACGTTGTGTTTAAAAAAATGATATTATTACAAAAAAACTTGCATACAAAATGCAAAATGATTGATTTATTTTGATGTGTAGTGGATTGTGTGTGTGTGATTCAAATTGAAACATATATTTTCCAAATGAAAACAATAAATTATATATTTTAATGAAAAAAAGTGAGTGTAACGAATATTAAACGATTTTTTTAGTGGATGCAAATTATTTACGCTTGGAAGTTAATGGATAAGGAGAATGTTTGAATATTAAAGCTATAAAATAATAAAATAATTGTTGTTATTTAATGTTACGTAAGTAAAGAAAAATCGCACAATTATTTAACATATTACATACACACATTAATGTTTTATTAGATTCACTATGTTGTGATTGATATATGATGAGAAACGATATCATATTTTTTACTATGTCTATAAATATCTACACTGCATTTCATTTAAAGATATAAGATGGAGTCGTAAACGGGGAAAGATCGTTAATGTTCTAAATTTATTCTAATGTATATTAAATTGTACAAACTCAGAAGCAGAAATTTATTTTGGATTATTATGGAGTGGTTGGCATAGATGTTTCTAACTCTTAAGTAAATTGCCAGTGTTTTTACGTATAAATGGTGACTATGAATAATTTTTCGATGTTGCTTTTTGACGTAAGAAGAACATTTTCAATGGCACACTGCTTTTTACGGTATAATTGTCAGTGTACTTGTATTTGTTTCTAACATTCTATAACATCTTCAATTTCTAATGTAAACTAGTATTTTTGTTAATGTTACTTTTAGGATGTTAATTTCACTTCACATTGATGCCAATATTGTGTTAAATATTCCAAATAGAAAAATTAAACTTAACTCCACTTTACATAGGAAAATGTAACTTAAGTAAATCAATTTACAATTAAATACAATTGACAAAATAACGGCTTTTTTTCTATACTTTTAATAAACTGTTCTCAAATTATTAGTATTATATATTTGGTAAATTGTGTTGCATAGATTATATTTTCCACGCATATGTTTAAATGAAATGTATTGTGACATAAAACATTTATAAATATATATTTTATATTTTTCTATTAAATTTTTCGTATAATTCTTTTATATAGTAAATATTATCCGATAGATTTTCGAAATTTATTCATTGGAGATTATTCTATCTATACTATTATATGGAAAAATATATTTTTTGAAATGTTTTAATAACAAAAAACATTTTTATTGTTCGAGAGTGCGTAATTTATTTGGATTACTGATAAATAAATTATATATCAACCACATTCGTATAAATAAAATATATCAATGAAACATATCCAAAATCTACAAACAAAAAAAGAAAACTTATTGTAAAATGTTGGTTTGATGTAATAAATGTTAAATAAAGGATGAATTAATAAAACTTAACGTGTTTTTATTACTCTAACCTGAAAGAATTGGGTGACGCTTTTATCTAATAACGTAGAGGAGGAAATATAAGAACGCAATTTATAATAATCAGAGTTTTGTGTTGCCGAGTAACCCATAGCAATAAGTAAATTATTAATGCATTTTGAATTTTCTTTTCTTTTTCTCTCTTTTTATTTTATTTATTACTAAATTTTATTATTATTATTATTATTATTATTATCTTTGATTATTTCTTTTTTATTAATTAATTAAATAACTTACCTAATAATATTTTTAGATTTAATTCGAGATATTAAAATTTTGTCTGATTTAGGACACGGAAGACGATCAAACATGTATCGAAGATTTCCAAGAGTGCATCGAGGAGTATCAGGAGTGTTTAGACGTGGTGCAAATCAGTATCGAAGAGGATCGTCCATTCAATCATTCGCCATGCCTCTCCCAGGATTTTTTCGATAATAATCGTAGTACGCCGATTGATGATGAAGAGGAGGTGCCGGTGCAGATGCTGGAGGAGGAAGAGCTGCAACAACAGCACACGTTAATGCCTCATCTAGATGTTAATGCTAAATATATTGATGATGTAAATAGCGACATTGAATTTAGTTATAAGAGCGTCATATGTGATATGAATATCAATAATAGTACAAAAAATGGATTAGCTGTCGTTACGAACAATAATAATAAGATCCAATCGGACTCGGAGAAGGATGGATACGAAACGTGCATGGACGAGTCCTTTTCGGATGAGCTAGCGCGCAGCGACGATAAAACACCAACGAATTCCGTACAAAATTTGCCAGGGTTTTGTAAAAATAACGATTATGAATTGAATAAGCAACAATTAGAGTTAGAAATTGCGCAGGTCAATCAAGAATTAGAGCTTATTAGTAAGAAGAAGGAGCACTTGAAACGCAAGTTGCGTACTAAGAAGGACGACGACATTGAGATGTTGTCAATTGTCAATAATCGCGCTGAGAAAACCAAATGTGATAGTGTTGTACAACAAGCGGAAACGATGTTTTGTTGTCCCAATAACGGCGCCGACAACAAAAAGAATCATAATCACCATTCGGAGCCGTGCTTAAATTTAGATACTGATCGAAAGATCACATTAGATAATAGTCCCGACGAAGACGAATTGAAATCGTACGATAATGCAAATCATCTCATCAAGGATGATGAATTTTTTCTCGCCTATCAGGAGGAGTTGCCGGTGAAATGTCACAGCGAGCCGAACGTGCTGGAACGATTGGAGCCATCCACCACCTATCGCTATCGCATCGAGGAGTACTACAATGATATCGAAGATTGTTTACGCTCCTTTCGCACCGAACAATTGAAGCTTGATGGGGAGGCGGTGGCGGTGGCGGTGGTGCGAGACTCCTCGTCGTCGGAATGTAAGCCGGAGATGTCTGACGATGAAATATTCGCCAACATTATACTAACGGTTAGGAGTAAATCGGCGCCGGATATTATGGATAAATCATTCGTTACATTAACGTACGATCCCGGACCTGGAAAGAATAGGAGAAAGTCACTCTTTCCTAATACTAATAAAATAAATAAGTGAGTATATAATAGTCCTGGCATAAATAATATACGATACGTACCTATTTCATGGCAATGACAACAAATATGAGTTATAGGTGAGGCGTGGATCTGCAAAAATGACATATTTATTTTAGGTTATGTGTTTACCCCCAATAACAATGTTGACTCAACTTGCACAACTTGACCGTTTTTATTTTAATTCCAGCAAATGATATGCCACATTACATAATGATTCAATGTATCTATGTACAAAGTTTGCCTGAAATCAATACCAAATTATTTTTATCTCTGTCAATTCGGATTAATTCGCATTTAAAGAATTGTGTAATGATGTAACCAAACCAGATTTTTATTTTCTATTTTATTTTACATATACCTACATTTACATTTACGTACACGAATTGAGGTCAATAATAATCGAATTAGATTATAAAGGAGGCTTAAAATGCAATTGAACTTTGAATCGGTCCATAATTCGAATGCGTTTTCGCAACAATAAAAGCTCATTTTCAGCGACCCACGTATTTCAATAGAAAATTAACAAATTTTGAAACGCATATGAGTTGGCAACAACTTAATTGGTACATTGTAGGTAGCACTAAATTAATTTAACATGTTAATGTACAAATCATATGTGAAGCCATAAACAAGGACGACTAAAGTAATCCATTTAAAAAGTGGTGGTAATAAGATCATGCGTTTCAGTCAGTCAGCTCAACAAATAGTCAAATACGATATTACATTATAATTATAACGTGCTGACAATTATTTCATCTCGATTTAACATTCTATAGTGCAGTTTTTTAGTACGATGGTGTCGTTTTACTTTCAGCAGCGAGTATGTGTTTAAGACGATACTCGAAGAACAACCACCCGAACCGCAACAACAACCACAGCAGCAGCAGCAGCAGCAACAGCAACAGCAACAGCAACAGCAGCAACAGCAACAGCAGCAACAGCAACAGTCAATTCAAATAAATCAAATAAATCAAACAACAGCGATTAGTAATTTGGATGTGTTAAATATGTTGGAGAAACATTGGGGACCGACGCGCACCGTTTCGATTCATCGAGAGCCGAATACCAGCTTGGGAATTAGTATCGTCGGTGGAAAGGTAAGCGATTTCATATTATTATCATAGATTATATTCAATTATTTCTTTGTGTTGTAGGTTGATTTGTACCATGAAGCTACATCGGAGACGGTTTTAGGAATATTCATTAAGAATGTGGTTCCTAATAGTCCTGCAGGGCGTAGTGGTGAGCTTAAGGTAAATTGAAAAAAAAAATGGAAGCAGTAGAATGTAGCGCTTGAAACTTTGAACTTTTGTGTAAACATTTTATATAAAAGTCTTTATGAATCAAGCATTTCCCAGAATTTAATATTGCGTAATTGCAAATTAATAACTATAGTTTCGGAATAAAGACTATAACTTATTTTTCTGCTCTTTAGAAAGAAATAAATTAGAAAAAAATTTAATATTCTGATTTAAAAGCGATTTACACTTGAATTAATTCTATTATAAACTGTTTAAAACATGTTTATCTCCCTTTCCTTGAAACCAAGAAATCTGCATTGCAACAATCCATAGTACAGTTATTTTTAATTCAATATAGTAACTGTATGAAACTAATTGAATTAATAAAAGGTATACTAAATCAATAAACTTTCCATTTCGATGCTGCTACCAGCTACATTGACGTTTAGTTAATGCCACAACATCTTAAACATTATTTAATGCCGATAGAACGATAAATCGTTGATATCTGGCAGAATGGCAATTAGTTTACCATAAAAACTAGATAAATAATCGGTCGTATAGACGTTTTAATATGATTTATCATTCGATAAAGAGTCGTCTGTTTCTTGTGCGTTTTTCAGACCGGCGATCGTATTTTGGAAGTGAGCGGCGTCAGTTTGAAGAATGTAACGCACGAAAAGGCGGTCGAGATTATAAAGTATGCCAAAAATCCAATAACGTTCATCGTTCAATCATTAATACCACATGTAAGTGTGTGTTTTAATTTTAGCAACGCTTTGAACTATCTTTTTGCAGAGAGAACATTTATATTATATTGTATATTTAAAAACAATACGCAGTTTGCTATTTGCGCCGTCGTACATATTTCTTTATGTAATTTTACAGAGCAATGCGGAAATATTGACGAATTCGAGTGAGGTCAACTGTGCATCGCCACCGTCATCGCCCGTCGAGGTGATCGTCGAGAAAGTAGAGGTAAATACATGATTTTTAAATTACCCGCGCACTTACACGGAAAACGTTTAGTAGCGAAAATCACCGTAAGATGGTGCTAGTATGCCGTTGATGAGCGAATAAATATTAAAGTTAGAATTTTAAGCTAAATTACAATGTAATATTGTGTAGTCTAGTATATCCATGTCCATAATTAACTAAAATTAATTTGTCTTGTTGGGGAAAATAATCTATTAATTATAAACAATGGAAAATATCAGGTGGTTATTACCAGTAATTTATTTAAATTTGATACGTTCACATGTATGTATACATTTTTCATTAGTGTTTGTGTTGCCATCGTAGTGTCACGCTAATTAAATCAAAATTGTTTAAATTTACCGCTTATTGTACGTTCGTAGTTTAATGTAAGCACTCCAGAGGGCATTTCAAATTTAACCTAAAAGTTTTGGGTGTTGAATAAATATATTATAATATCGGTTAATAATTTAATTTCATTGTATAATTGATGATTGTTATTATATTATATATTATGTACTTTGTTAGTAAATGTGCGTGCATATTAAGACGTAATAATCAATTGATTTTATTACGAAAAACATCTATAAACCAAAACAAGGAGGTGAATGTTGTTTGTAAATTATTTTTAAACATGATAATTTATTATAAGATAACAGGTTTTTTTGTGCATAAATTTATTCAAAATTCCTTTTGATGTAAATTTTGTTTTAATTCTTAGTTGAGCTAGCTTAGCCGCAACAACAAGTGATCAACAACGCTTTTCATACTTTTGTTTTTTCATTTGCTGCAATTTATTTATAGTTTTCTTTTGTTTGTTTATTAACATTTAGAAAAAGGAAGTAGCGCAACCGCAAAAGTCGGTGGATTTCGGCAAGGAGGTAATAGTGAATACGCATGAAATACCATCAACGACAAAGTCGTATGAATCCAGCGAGGAGAGCGATGACGAGGAAGATGTTCGCGATTTAGAAGGCCGGACAGTGTCATCGCAAGGCGTCGAAGTGAGTTTTTGTTTGTTTTTTTTTATCCCCCCATAAATTAATAACATGTCATAGTTCCGTCAAGCCATTAGTCAATTTAAATTTATTACAATCAACATAAAAATTTATCGTGTGTGAGACGAAAATGCGTAATACAACTACCACATCGAGAATACCAATCTATATTCGTCCACGAAAAGAGACCGCAGTTGATATTATAAAATCGATTGTAAGTTATAGCGATGTCAGTCATAGGAGTGTCAAAAAATCACATGAAAACGGACTAACACCTGCAGCGGTCAAACGCCACAATGATTTTACGACGAATACATATTATACGGAAGTGAAAAAGGTTGAAACGCGTTCATATATATTGCCAAGAGGCGACCACCACAATCACCACCACCACCACCAACAACCACCACCACCACCACCACCAACGCAACAACAATCGCAACAACCTCAACAACAACAACAACAGCAACAACAACAGCAACAACAACGTAAACGTGCGAAGCACATGGTAACATCGCATCAACATATTGTTAACAATGAGAGTGGCTACTTTCACGTGATAAAACCGAAACGTTGCATAGGTAATACGGATGTCCAGAGCGGGACCACCGGAACGTGCGTGCGTAGCTTTGAACTCTCAAACATTAAAGACAATGAATTTTTACAGTTGAAAGGTAGTCAGGGCTCGTTGCGCGATTTCTTGCATATGCTAAACGATCCACGTACGACAGCGTTTAACGGTGAGAATCGTGCCTGCGTAGCCTCAATCAATGACGATTCGTGGGAGACCACCTCCGAGGACTACCTATCTAGTGCCGCACTGGATGATGGTAGTAAAAGTATCGCAGATCCACATAACTCAAAGCAACAGCAACATATATGCACACAAGTTGAAACAACGACAACAACGAGCGTTGTTAGTTTGAAAATGGATGGTGGTGAGGCATTGCAGGTGCAAGTACCAAATGAGAAAAATGCGAAAGCGATTAATATCAATATACACTTATTTGGCGATTCGGTGAAGGAAGGTGGTTTAAAGGCAAAGAGCACCGAAATACAAAATACTGAATCGCAAACGGACCCCATGAAAGATAGCGACCTCGATATCAAGTCTATTGCATCACTAACACGCAAATTATCAGTGGTTTTATTGCAAAACGCAATTGACGGTGGTGATAATTTTAGCAGTGAAAGCAGCGCTAAAGTGGTTGCATGCGAGAGTAAAAGCACGCAAGTGACGAAAAAACGGCGGCCTACAATCAGTTCGCGCGTACATTTGCGTCGGCAGAAGCCGAAGCGTCGCACGAGCGGCGAAGAACTAGTATCCCCAACAGCGCCAAAAAACTCTAAACAGAAATTGGATCTCAAAGTGGTACCGAAAACGGTACCGCTGAAGACGACTAATAGTCCAAATACTAATAATGCTAATAATGCGAATAATAACAACAACAACAACAACAACAACAACAACAATAATAATATTAATAATAATAATAATAATAATAATAATAATACTGATATCATCGCAACAAAGCAAATATTAAAAGTGATCGAACAACCAATTAGTAAGCCCAAGTCGGAGGGTGAGTTGGCGGTTGATGGGAAAATTTCAGTACCGCGTAAAAGTCAATCATTGGAACAGCAAAAAATCCACAACGAACAACAGCAGCAGTTAGTAGCAGTAACACCGCAACAGCACATACAACACTTACTCCAACCCATGCAACATCTCATATTGCAACAGATGAAGAATCGAGTGGATGCGAAAGTTGAGCAGCATCAATGCGTGTTGCATGGTAGCAAGAATAAGGCGGCTCACTTTCAGCAAAACTTGGCGCAGCTGGAGCAATGGCACAAGACGAAGCAATTGCAGCGCGTCCAATCGCATTACAAGCGTCCGGAAAAGAAAGTATCGTTTACCACAAGTAATTCATCATCATCGCATTGCTCATTGACCGAGCTGATGAGCGACAGCAAAATACACCTATTGCAAGGGCAGTTACTGAAAGCTGAATCGCCCGAATATCATGCGGCGATCAAGGATACCTTCTTGAATTTAAGATCAGCGCTATTGCGCATTGAGAAAATGCTTGCGGCCGATAAAGATTTATACCAATTTATTGAACGATACGTGTATAGAAATACTAATAACTAAACACTATAAAAAAAAGAACGTATTTTGTCTATTGTCGCTTTGCTTTAATTTAATAATATAAGAATTACACAATGATAATAATAAATGTAACAAAATTGTATTTTTTGCATTGATGATTGTGCGCAAAATACGAATAATTTTTGTTGTTGATTTTAATAAATTTTCTGATTGATTTATCTCTGGTGTTGGAAAAAATTTACTAGGCTGTGATGTTTCTGACATTTGCTATTAATATCGGATGATCACAAAAACGAGCAGTTGGTCAAGACAAGACAACAAACGCGGCGCACACGTCTTTTGATAAGATTATTTATTAAACTGTTAAAATTTGTTTTCTTTGATATATTACGCGGAAAATCTATCCCATCTTGCATGAATCCATTTATCAGTAAAACGATATAAAAACGATCATAAATAAATAAGCCCATCATCATCTTCAAACAGCAATTTGATGTTGGACAATGACTTTTTAGCCCAACATTCATTCACTTTATTATTATTTTCTGGTTGTATGTATATCTATATATATATCTATCTACTGCTACCTACCTACCTACATACAAAACCGGATGACATTGTATTTTTTAATACCACTAGACAGAGTATTTTTAGTAATGTTCAAAATCCAATTTATAAAATGATGTATCGAGTAGATGCATGAATTGAATGACGTTGTCAAAGCAACAACAGAATAAAACGACGGTCATATAAAAAACGTACTTTTTATACATGTGATTATTAACCAATAAACTCGATTATTTCTGGTTAAGGACGAGCCAATTTATGATCCTTCTTATATTCTTTTTATGCATTGGGCGTGTGAATAAAAATGCTTATTTAGCAAGTTTTCAATTTAATAACATTTACAATTTTATATAATATATAAAGTGTGCAATTTTTTATATAATAATTTTCCAACAACAGCAGCTAAATCAACAAAAATTTGCTCAAAAAACATAGCAAAATGTGCGCAATTTATAATCAAAGAGCAAATTCACAATTATTCGCCATTGTTTAAAACCACAGGTATATTGTGGTAGGATTTTAGTGAATGTTCAATATATAGGTTTAGTCTTGCTTCAAAAGATTTTTTATTATGTATTGTAATGATTATTTCGAAAAAATATTAAAACGGATTATTATAAGCATGAATATTATTAAAATGCCACTAGTTCAGTGGGCTTCAAACTTTATCGACTCGTCGAACCGTTCAAGTTATAATATTATTGTCGAGGACCGTTGGTTTCATCTCTATGAAGGGGATTATTTGTAGTGATTGGTGTGTTGCATTTCACTTGTTATATCTATTTTATTGTTGATTTAAATTGTTCATAATTTGTATTAACCACCGTTTGAAGAACACTGATCTAGCTAGTGAAATAATGAAATGTGTAGGAGTGCAGTAGCGGAGAGGAGATTTTTTGATGTGAAGCCTGCCATCCAGGTTTATTGTTCGAAAACAGCTGAGCCTTGTTGATTGTTAATGCGAGTGCAGTTTATTGATACAAAATTTATCCATTGTTGAATTTGTAAATCGATATTGAAATGGGAGTTATAACTCTGTGTAGAGCAATTGTCGCCCGGCGACAATTCAGAAACAATTTATTAGTGGAATTATCAATGTTTAATTAATACATGAATTCTCCAACTAATTTATATCGAATATATATTTGAAAATTGATCAATTTCGAGACGAATTAATTGCTCTTTATTCGATTCTAATGCAAATTACTTTCAACATAGACGACGACGGCATATACATATTGGATTCTTTCAATTAGAAAGATAATGTTTAATATAAACTCATCGGCTTGCATTAAGGAACCATCGTCGTCTTTGATATTCCATGATGGTTTTTTTCTCTTTTCTAGATTGATCGTGCGAGTGCTGGAAACATCAAACGGAGCAAGGATGAGGTCGCCAACGATCCAGAAAAAGAGGATGAATTCGGCTACACAATATGTAAGTTTAATGTTTTCTTGATTGAAACCAAACAAAACGCGCTACAATTTTCTTCGTTCCTTCTGAACATCATCGATGCTTGTTTATTATAAATTCGATAAATTATCATAATCGAATGGGGATTTGTGCGCTGCCGCTGCGCATTCATAATAATTCCGAATCGCAAATCGCGAATCGTGAATCGCACGATCTTTATCGCTTTGCCTTTTTCTTTTAATTCGATTTGAATAATCCGAGGATGATTTGATTAGCAACAGCCGCCGGATTGCATAACTGCGCACGCTAATGCGTTTTTATCGTACCGAAATTAATTAGATTGCAAGTTATTTATTTACTTACCCGCACTTACGTTACTTTTCAATGATGCAATTCAAGTCGACGTATTGAATTACAAAGTACATACGACGAGACGGAAAAGAATAAGGAAATTTACACGTGCATTTAATCAAATTATCGATTTCCTTACGTACAAAACACACAAATTCAATTTTAGGAAAAACCAATTAGCGTTTTTTTCCCTAGTGCTTCTTCACAATTTTGAATTCAACATTCACGTGTATTTGGGAATTCAAGATGCAATCAATTGTTTTACGAGTGTATTTATTAGGATAATTGTGCCGAATTGGCAAATTGCCAAAATATATCGGCCAGCAAATAGAAAAACTTGCTGCACAAACTTGATTATTTTCCTTATTTTCTTCCCTTTTGTCTCCCCTGATGTACCCCCGACGTCCCCCCGTCCCCCACCCACCAACAAGAACAGATAAAATCATTATATTTAGAATGAATTTATATATCTTTGAAAACGTAGCGTCGTGTAATTGAATTGCCGTTTAATTGGGAGCGAATTTTAATTAATCATTAGCGCATAGAAACTGCATATACATATTTTATTCGATCGCTTTATAATGGGTGGCGCTGAAATAACGAATGCTTTTTTAATAATGTTCATTATTTTCGCAAGAAAAGGAAGACGTTATAGATCGATATTTCAACTAGCATATATTGACCACCAAGATAGTACCGCGTGAATATAATTGCCATCAATTATTTGTTGAGTGAAAATGATGCACAGGTGACAGAATTCAGGTTCTATTCAATAAATGTTTTTTGTTATTGCTAATAACTCAGAATAGGTAATACCTACTAATAATAATTTTTCTGTAGATCATTGAATTTTGAAAGCTAAAAAGTCATGGCAAATTAGTTTTCTTTAAAAAATAGTGGTTTATCGAAGTATGCTTTGATGAAATGATATTTTTCTATATTTTAACTATTGTCGATTAAAAACGCGCGATAATTGAGTGAAAACGTGGAAATTTTGAGAAAAATGTATATGAGACATTTTTAGAGGTTGTGATTTTTTATATTTATTTAAAATGATTGCTTATGATTTAACGGATGCCTGTTTTTTCGGTGGCAGATAGTAAAATTATTTAGTTCATTATGTTTATTGTGCATTATATAATGAATTTTTATGCGATGTTGAATTGTATTTTGAAATCGTCAAAGTACATAACCCTTTTCTTTTGAATGATAATTGGCATTCAAAGTGCATCCGTTATTTATGTGCCACTCTGTATTATATGTTCACGCTTGACGAAAAGTTTCAACTTTATCGCTCCCAATATATGAGATGTAGCAGTTTAAAATTATGTCGCAATGATAATAATAATGGTTGTGAAGAGATGATCGCGCATATAAAGTTTTACAACTTTGTTTCAAATTTCATCAAATTGCTTATTTCTATTATTTTTTATTTTATTGAATGGAAGGGGAGTAATATAATAAAATATAGAACATTGATTGAATAAATATTTTAAATTGAGATTGACAAATAACAATGGTTATTGATTTTAGGGATTATCAAGTTTGAAACTTAAATACTGCTAATTTTAACCCCGAACCAAATCTGATAGAAAGTTGAATTGATTAGATTGGGATTACTTTGACAAGATTTAACAGAGAGAAAAAAAGAACGAGGAAAATGTTTATCAGAACTATTATTGGTATTGGTTGGCGTGCACGTAATGAATGAATGAATGAATGAATGAGTGATGATGATGGGAATATATTACGTATTTTATATATGACGCATTTTAATTGTGTCACACCGGTAAATGTATTGCGTAAATTACGATCGAAAAAACAGGAAAAAAACAAACGGATGTGACGGGTTACGCTCCCACACACGCTCTCTCTCGTTCTCCTTTTACACCCCCTCGCCGCCGCCGCCAAACACATACACTTAGTCTTTCTGAAACTTGTCATGGGATAAAAGTATTCGTAAATGGTCCATATAAAACAGTCGCCGCCATCCGACCCCGTTTCTCAGCTACCACCACCGCCTATAAGGAAAAGTGCTCGTGTAGGACGTAGGTAGTGGTGTAGTAGGCGAAAACGGACGGTGGATGATGGTGTGCGTCGACGTATAAAGCGGCGTATGTGTGTATGTAGTGGGTAGTTTGGGAGCGAGCCGTCGACAAAGCGACAAAGGGCTGGTGGAGAGCCCAAGCAGCTTTACTTTCTTGTCAATTTAAATGCATGAAAATTTATGATGTTGGGTTGGAAAAGGTGTTTTCTGCAAGATATACACTTACACATACAAACATACACATCTACACATTTTCAGCCAGGAAGAGAAAAAAAAGGGGAATATAAGAAACTAAAATCTGTTTATAAGCTTATAAATTATTCATCGCATTGCATATAATTTTAATAATAATACGGAGGAAGAAAATATAATATATTATATATAAAGGGCGAAATCTTGCTTTATGTACTTTGTATTTTTACGTCTCGCATGCAAAGTATTAGCGAAAATGTCAGATTTGACAGCATTCATAAAAATTTCATCCCACGAAAATCGTTTTATAGAATTTCGTCCATGCAAATTGAATCATTTTATATTATTAGTTTCATTCTTAATTATCCTCGAGTAATTTGAGCGAGCGCATTTGTAGTATTTTATTTACCTTATTATCCCCCCCTTGACATATGCTCCACGACATGGCAAGCTAGACACAAAACTAGTAAAAACTAATATCAAACATGATTTGCCTCATTGCTTAGTTGACATTAATCGGGAGGTTTAATAAGAAATACTCCCTCTGTCCGGAAATATGGTATACATTTTAGCGATTTTTGTTGTCCGGAAATATGGTATACATTTGCGAAAAAATAAAATAAATCAAAAAATGTACATAACAAGTATATTATATNCGCGACGAAGTTTTTCTTTACTTAAATGAGGTATTTTATAATTGTTTATATTTGGAATCCCTTCTTTCTAAGTTTAACAAATTTTCTTCAAAATTTTCCATATTCGTCTTGCAGCGGTATTAACTTTATTTGTCCCAAGAAACACTGATGTTTGAGCATTAAGTTTTTAATTAAGAATGATATTGGTTAAGTCTAATATTTCAGATTATATTGTCATGAGTATTTACTATAACAATGTAATGATAGTTGCCAATTTATTTTTATAATCACGATAATCTACGATTTTTGTTGAAATGTATGCCATATTTCCGGACGGAGGGAGTAATAATTTATAAAGTAATAATTTAAATATAACTATCTTTGTTCACTTTCCAATTCTCTACTGCAATTGATAGATTTGTACATTTTAATTAATCCAATCAAATTGATTTTTGGTTTTAGTTTTTTTTGTTTGCTCTGTAATTAAACTTGATAGAAGAAATGTACTTATTTACTTATTTGCATATGCGAGATAGCTATTTTCATATCTTCTTACTTTCACGACGAGACGAAGTAGTATTTATGTATCTGTGTAGAAATAAATATTTTTACAAATACAGCTGTAAAACACGTAAAATTCTTTTAATAAAAAGTATTATCATTTGAACCTGGTGTAAAAATAAGGAAACATCGGTATTAAAAAAATTAATTTAGAACAATAACCATATAAGGTGCAATACCTACTACACTTCTGTGTGTTTGTAGTCTAATTTAAAAGAGCTAAACGCCACAAAAATAATGAAACATTGCGCGGAAGCAAAGATACATACCATATTAAATCTCCAGTACAAAATGCATAAGTATTGTGTTTCAACAATAAAAAGTGCAATAAACATTTTTCGTGTTATGAATTATGACACACACTCGTAATGGTGTATGGAAAGGTGGATAAAAAGGAACTTCAAGTTTGTACGAACAGCAAACGTTTCGAACTAGGAGGTTGAAACGCATAATCAGTCTTATCGAGATATTGAATGTGACTGAAAAATTCAATTCAAGCTCACTATTGGAATCTTCGTTGATATTTTTACTGATACAGTTGTACTCAATTTCGAGTTGTGACATACGCCCAATTAATGCGTCGTTATCGAGCATTATATATATATTATTCTCTGTGTGTGTATAAGTCGGTTACATGCGCAAGAGGTCGTTAAGGGCCTAGCGCATGTCTTAAATGCCGTTCAAATATATTTTTGCAAATAAATATTGTACTATTGAGCATTTTATGCCTAATAGCTCTTTGGCTATGTACTTTAAAAAATGTGATAGGTACTTCTCTGAACAGCATGTAAGGAGTTCCTTAATATGTTGATTGTCAGTACGGTTTTAATGATTTAGCTAAGCCTAGCGGCCGAAAAACAGTTACTGTCCCTTCTTTTAATGGATTATAATTTATTAAAATTGTCCCTTTCAAACATTGACTTTTTCGAAAACCGGCCCTAGGCGAAGGCATTTTTCTCTTTATCGGTAAAACAACAAAGCCGTTCCTAGTGCCGACATTTATTTTTAACTACATTGTATAGAAATAAAAAAAGTACTACCTATAATTTATCCTATTTGCAATGTATTCATAAAAAAGAACATTCGAATTATGTCTTTGTATGGCGCATCAGAATAAAGTATAATTAGTAATGTCCGACCACAAATACAACGCATTTTTCTTATTGTGAATAGAATAACGTCCACTATTACGAATAGAAAATTTTAATTTTTAAAATATTTTTTTGACGAGTTATTTTTAAGAATAAATTTTCCCAGACGCCTAGCCAACACAATTCTTATAAATTCGCAACAATATAAGTCGTTTTGCGCATTGATAAATTACATTACTATGAGAAGTTTACTGACCAGTAATTTCGTCTTTGGCAGCGAACGTATTAAGCGAGATACGATATAAGCTACAACTGAACATAGTTTATGTGAAATAATAAGTAAATACTCTTTATTTAATCTTAATAATTAATCAACAGCATTATAAATCACTTTTATTTGGTATGTATTCAGGATCGTCCGACTCCTCATCCTCGTCAATCTTCCTACTTTGTTCACCAACGCTCAGATACTGTTTGTTGCCACGAAAATCGCCAAACAAAAATGCTGGCTTCGAGATCGTTGTCGCCACCAAATCATTCTCTACGTCAACATCACCAACACCGACCGGTAGACTTAGTCGCGTACTCACCAGTTTCTTCACCTCATCCGAGGAGGATGAAGACGATGAAGATGTCGATGATGTGGAAGACGAATTCGTCGATGCGGTCGGCGCTTTAGACAGTATAATTTTAGCGTATTTAATTGGATTGCCGGCTCCCTTTGATGGCGACGGTGACGGCCTTTTGAGAATATTCTGTTTGAGCACTGCCGTCGATTGTTTACTGGCTGCGGCAGCTGCTGCACCGGCTGCATTGAGAAAAAGCAGCTTCTGCGGCTGACCGCCTGTAGACGCTGCCGCTGCTGCCTTCGACGCGTTTGTGAGTATCTGATTATCATCAGCGAAAATAATCGGCAAATCCATTATCTCTTGCGAGGTAAGATTTGCGGGTGGAGGTGGAAGATTACCCGGCTGGTGGTGATGGTAGTGAGGTGGCAACTTCTTAATCAGCTTGTTGCGATTTGCTAACAATTGTTTTTTCGATGTTATATACTTAGTGAGACCTAAATAATGATATTTTAGTACATATGCATAAAAATGTAGGGTGAGGCAGAAATAACACTTCACTATATCAGTATATAATCTACAAGTGTAAAATTAAATGTTACAAAACGTTTAGAGTAGGTAGAGTACACCATTAGAAATCATAATCACACAAGAACTTACAGCCCGGTGTATACTGTAGTGATTTGATAGACAAACCATAAGCGACACGTTTAGGGGCGTGATCAAATAGGTCAGGTCATGTGTACTTATTTAAAATGTGACCAACTAAACCTGTGCACACTACTGCGGTATTATCGTATTAATAATGAAAATCAATCTAGTATCCTCCGGAACGACCGGAACGCAAACAATGACTGACACTTGGCTGATATATTAAACGACTTATTGTTCATTTATTATATGTACATGACTACAACTGTGATTCTATCAAAAAAGGTTCTTATTGTCGCTCATCGTTTCTAAAATAGGCACACATGAATTGTGGCGATAATAAACGCATCGCATATCGAACATCGAGCCAGCTATTGCATAGTGTACACTACGCAACTCGTTAGATTCCCTTAGGCACTGTGACATTACAGTAACGCGATAACTAAGTCGATGAGATTATTATAGTCGCAATTGGTTTGTGCCCATTTGAGCAGCACAATAAGCGACAGGATACTGGTCAAATGACAATTTTATTGTCAAAATCATAGTCGCAGTGAAGAATGAATAATCAGTCTCGCGATAGATTACCGAAGTGATTGACAAACTCTATGTGGTCCCAGGCGACACTAAATTGATCTTCCTCTTTAATACGATAAAATCACGATAATGTGCACGCAACTTTAGTTGCCTACATTTAAAATACTCATGACCTGACGAAAGTATTCGCATTACTTAACGCTTAACGCGTCGCTTATATTGTTCCGTATCACATCACTTCAGTGTGCATCGGGCCTTAAACAAGCTATTATTCTGCCAAAATGCTATTATATTTTTTATTTTATAATCAAAATGCATTGACATACCAACATGGTAAGAGTTAGCTGATATCCACTTTATTTATGGTGTAGCTATTCGAAATAAACCCGTAACCACTTGGTTATATCTCGAAAGATGTCCAAAAAAGTAGTCATCAAGTCAGATTATTTTCGCATGTTCATTACCGTACCACCTTTTGAAGCATGGGTGTTTGATAAAAACATAAAGTAATGTTGAGTGAATTCGAGAAGAAATCATATTGGCGAAACGTGACTTGCGTAGAAAAATCTAGTAGGCTGACGATGGTTATAATAATTTGTGTCCAATTGCGTTGATCTTTTAACAAAAGGCTAAATGCCTTCTACAGTTAAAATCCACGCAAATGGACAAAAAGTCATGCAACTCACGCATCGCCGTCATATTGACTTGTTTAAACTGAAATTCTAGTGAGTCCTTCCGCTAGATAACTGCCTATTTCTATTAGCCAAGCCATAAATGAAATGTATATCAATTAGCCCTCTATTTGTATATCACTACACGTCATCTTTATCTGGGAATTCTAAAATGATGTTTGGAATATGAGAGCTATTTCTGCCGCATTCTACCCATAAATCAATTTTATCTTTTTATTTCAACAAAGTAAAACAGTCAAGGAGATTTGAATAGTTTATATCTTTAGGTTCCTCCTTTCATCTTATTTTACTTTGTCGAGCAATAACAATAATACTTGCTTGATTT
>JARJDW010006751.1:0-12168 GCA_030264715.1 Adinopsis sp. GC000173 | reverse complement strand
ATAAAAAGTCTGAAAGTATGCAATTATATCATTGCAAACAGTATAGTATTTACATTTTAAGAGGGCGATAAAATTAGAATAAGCTTCTTTATAACGCAACTTGAATTTTTGCAGCTTAACCCAAAAATATTAAATGATAGCTCAATTATTAATATTTTTTAAATAAAAAATATGCTGCTTTGTTAATTAAATTCCGCATTCATTTTATACATTATGATTTATTTTACAATGATTTAGTTTACTATAAAAATTTAGGACTAATTTATTCCGGTGTTAAATATCGGGTTGGCAACTAAGTAATTGTCGATTTGTTCAATGAAATAAGAATGTGTTTTTTTAGTGGAAAAAACTTTAATCTATTAAGTATTTTCCTTTTTCTTCGATGACCTTTTGCCATGTTTCTGATGATAAAGTTGGTCATCTTTAAGAAGAAAATCTCCACAACGGAATTTTTCAAACTAATTTTGGTATTACCTTTCTTTAAGAGCTTCATCACTATACACGTTACGTAACTTTTTGGCGGCTTGCACTACGTTCTTTTCTTTACAAAAATCATAAAGCAAAATATGGCAAAAATGTTCGTTTTTGCACTCGATGTTAACGTTGAGGTAAAAATCACTTTGAGAAAATATCTACGCAATGAACTTATAAAGCTAGGTTAGGATGACAGCTAACATATATAAGAAGAAGAAGATTATAACATTTACGGATATCCTAAAAATAAGAAAGAAAAGCATTTATAACTGAAATCGGCAATTGCTTAGTTGCCCACCCAATATAACGGTTTAGTTTAGCCAATTATATAGACGAGTTTCTTCATTCCAGTTTTCAATATTATTTCATTTAAATTGCAAAAATTGTAATATAATACATATTTTTCATGTGGTAGTAATATAAGACAAATAAACAGGAAATCAAATCTAAAATGTGCTTGGTCTCAAATGGCTTGTCACTTTGTGTAGTTAGAAGATGATGTATTGGATGCTGCTAAAGATAATGCTATATAGACAGGGCGTTTTTAATAACAATGTCCAAATTACCATTTTCTGAAATAAATATCACGAGAATGAGTTACTGTACTAAAACTATAGCCTAAAAATTTATTTGTTAAATTAATATTCCACAAAAATTCAATAAAAATACATCTTCAAATGAAAACATTGTTAATTAATTATATTTATTAGTGTTTAATGTACATTTATACGAAGTTTCAGATTTCAGATACTGTAAAACATATTAAACTCTTAGATATGTTAATTTAGAGTATATTGTTATCAAAAACTGATACGATCTAGTTAACTCTTTTCATGAAATATTCTAAAACCATCATTACTCAAAGTCTCAGTATTTAAATTATACAATTTTCTAAGTAGAGAGCTGTATATTTTTTCAGAACTATATATGTATGTACATAAAAATTCATGATGTAATGGGTTGATTACAAATAGCGTAGTTATTTATTTAATATGTGTATATTTTATGCATTAGATTTAAGTCGAAATGAAAAAAGCGAAAGGAAAGAAGGATAAACTGTGAACATTGCGTAAGTATATTTTCAGTTTCATTTAATTCACAATTTATATTTGGTTGTGTCTACATCCGTATAAGTTCATATGTATGAAGTATGTATGTTTGTAAATCCTATTTAGTTTTTACTTTCATTAAGGATACTCGATCTTTGAATGTAAATATTAGGCTGGTGCATAACTATTGCGGCTTTTTTGCGCTATTGTTTTCTTATAAAAATTGACGTTTCGTTTATTGTTTTTTTATAAAAGAAATCTTCTCGCTTTCAGGAATAAAAATGCGTACCGAAAATCATCTTCATATTCGCCATATTATGCTCTACCACTTTGAAAAAAAGTGTGCCTGATCGTCGAAATCCGATGGCCAACCTCTTCCTTCTTCAACTGCAAGATTAGTGTTGCCCGTTTTGAACTTCTTGAACCATCTTTCAACTTGACTTGGTTCCCTCGCCGAAAAGTTCGTTGAGATCGCGAAATGACTCTGCCGCCTTCCAACCTTTCTCAAAGTGGTAGAGCGTAATATGGCGAATATGAAGATGATTTTCGGTAAGCATTTTTATTTCTGAAAGAGATAAGATTACTTTTATGAAAAAATAATAAACAAAACGACAATTTTTATGAAAAAACAATAATTAATTCTATTTACGGTTTTGGATCGAGTGTTCTTAATATAAAAAAACCCACATTTATCAAAAATTCATAAATATAAGATAATTGAAGAAGTTTTTATTGTAAACTTGATGATTGCATTATTGTGCTATAGTGCACACACAGTTCGATTTGAGCGCAAAAACATTTTTATTGTAACGCGCACGTAAATTTTGGCAGATTTTATTAAAAACTCACTTTGTTTTGGTGCAAACTTTCACATCAAGTTATAATTCACTTTTATTCCAACATAGCCGCGCACAACACGATGTTTTGCAATGTTCTCCAACTTTTTAAGCCTCAACCAAACAACCGATTTAATTGTATTTTTTGCAGCTCGAAAATGCGGATGTACACTCGGAATAAATATGGTCGAAAATGCTAAAAACAGCCGCACTCATCATCAGTGTGTGTAAATGTGAGAAATTCGGTCGCGGTTGATTTGTCAAAGCTCCCGGTTTTTTTTGCCGGTTAGTTCCGCAAATTACTGGATTTAATAGGGCCCACACGCAATAAACTGAAATGTTAAATTCAGCAGATTGCATTCATGCATCATTTGGCTACTATTTCATTAAAAAATCATTAATTTTATATATATCTACTAGAAAACAATTAAAAAACTACGAGTAGATAAAAAATATTTATTATCATTCTTCCTACTTCAAATAAATTATGACTTTTTTAATGTCACCTTGTGTTGCAATTTTGTTTACAAGAAATGAAGCTGTAAGAATTGCACTAAAAAGTGAACCGTAATATAAGTTGAAATCGTCGAGGACGATGAAGTGGTCAGGTTGGTCAGGTTAGCCGAACTATTAGGCGATTCAATGTGAATGATTTAGGTTAATTTTGAATGATAAAATTTATGTTTTTCATTAAACTTAATACAATCATTAATTTTATATAGGTACTAGAAAACAATTAATAAATCACGACTATAAAATATTTATTATCTTTTTTCTCTTTCCAATAAATTATTATCTTTTAATGTTATCCTTTGCAGCACTTTTGTTTACAAGAAATAAAAGTATAAACAGAAAAGTTAACACAAATCACCATTTAAGTACTATTTCATTAAACAAACATTAATTTTATATATTAGGTGTACAACTAAGTACCTATTTGCCGTTTGCGTATGGATGGCTCCAGCAAAAAGTGTCCGTCGATTTTGACATAAACAAAACTGCACAAAGCAAGCATAAACATGTCGTAAACAAACCGCTTTGATACATTAGTGATTTTATTTTGGCGTCATATACCTTTGGTTGTTGGAAGATGGCTAATTTTGTACCAAATAGTCGTCATTTGGGGGAAGTGTATATTTTCTTGTTTCAATTGAAGAAAACTACAGCTGAAGCGTATCGTGAGCTCCAAAAAGTTTACAGAGTTGGTACACTAAGTAAAACAATGTGTTGTGATTGGTTTTGTCGCTTCAAAGATGGTGATTTTGATGCTGATGGCTGTCCGTCTGAAGAAAGACCATAAACCTTCGAAGACGCAAAGCTGTCAAAACCGACCTGGAAAAGCCCAAATGGAAAGTGCTACCCTCCCCGCTATATTCCCCAGATATTACACTTTCGGATTATTACATGTTCCGTTTGATGGCACATCATCTGGCTGATCAGCAGTCCCACTCTTATAATGTGATCAAAAAATGGCTTGATTCGTGAATAGCCTCGCAAGACGAGCACTTTTACCGTCGCGGTATTCAATCTCTGCCAGAAAGATGGCAAAAGGTTATAGTTTGCGACCGTCAATATTTTGATTCATTTGTTTATAACAATTCTTTTATAATACAGTTTCAATTTCATAAAAAAACGGCAAAGACTTAGTTGTACACCTGATAAGTACTAGAAACAGAGGCGTCGTGTAATTTACCAGCGCCTGCGTGCAAAACTACATTTTAACGCTTTTAAGAAATACATTTTTAGTGTCCTAAATTATTTTTTAGAATCTCCACGACTTCAGACTTCAGACTTGCAATTTTCTTCTTTGATTTTGGCATTTTCTATCAAAATATTTAAGGACTTTTATTAAGATTCTTCGAAAATCGAGAAGAAGACAGTTCTTCTAGATTTTCCAGCAATAGTAATGAAAATCGCTAAAGAACTTGATGAAAGATGCCAAAGCCCAAAGAAAAATCGGAAGAAAATCGTCAAAACTTTCCACGTAAAGAAACATCCATAAAAAAATTTAGGTTTAAGAGACTTGGAGATGGTAAGAAAATAATTTGAGACACTAAAAAGCGTCATTAATCGTAGAAAACAAAATATTTATTATCTTTTTTCGCCTCCAAATAAATTATTATACATTATTTTAATGTTATCTTTTGCGGAAATTTTGTTTACAAGAAGTGAAGCTGTAAGAATAGCGCGCTGCTGAAAAGTTAACAATATACTTTTAAGGCAAATAAATCAAAATTGAACAATAGAAATAAACACGGAAGATAACAACACTGTGTAGGATAATAATTGTCAACGGGAAAAAAAATGTTAATACATATTTACATTTTCAACCTACGGAATATCTGAATGGTTTGTGTGTATTTTTCGAATAAAAAAGACATTTCTGTTTTCGAGCGACGCAATATCTTTTATTTATAGCAAATAAAAAAAACGGCATTCAAATATAAACTCGCATGTTATTATTCTTCCGCAAAATTTACAAAAATATTTCAATTAAAATTTACGATGCGCATATTTTATACAGTTTTTTAATGCATATTTTAATTGCAGCAGTTTTGTTTTTAATTTGTAAAACAAATTTATTGCGATTATTATGATGGAAGTTTCAATATCATCAATCAAAGCATAATTTCAGAATGCGAAGCTTTTTTATAATATGTCTGATTGAAAGAAATCAATCATTATATTAGTATTAAATAATTCGTCGATACGAAATATATAATTTAACGATACTTGAGAGACTTGAAAAGTTGAAAAAGAGCTCTCTTGATATAATAATAAATCCTCAAAAAAGACAATATTCTTTAAACACATTAATATCTAACAAAATTTAAATTTTAATAAATGTCGTGTGCTTTTTGTGACTAGGATACATAATATATCACATAATATATGTTCGAATATTATTATTAATGGCATAGATAAAGAGTTTAGATGGAAAATATTATCATTTACCCACATTATTCATAATGTGCAATATCTAAACAATTTCAGCGCTTTTCACTTGGTAGGTAATTAATTATTAACGCTGTTTGCTATTTAGATAATACGTTATGCGCTTTGAACTTGAGCTGGTACTAGCGAATGTTGATCTGTTTGATTTCACGTAATTCTACGCAATTGAACTAATCAATCGGCTTCGACTCGTATTTCCTAAAAGTTCGTTGTATGGGCAAACAGTATAATATTGCGTTTATGCGAAAATGCAAAAAAATGCCAAAAAGAGGGAAAAACATGAAAGACGTGAGAAAAAAGCAAAACAATAAATTTTAAGACTCACTGATCTAATACTCGTAAATATGTAGCACCTTATGTTAAAATAAAATATGTTAATTTTTCTTAGTTTATAATTACTGAATTTACTTAAATATTCGATCGTTTTCTTTTTTTTTTAAATTTTTTCACTATTATTTAACTTTTTTATCTTTTTATAGCATTAAATCTAAAATTATAACGTGAATGTGAGTCACATGCAATTTCAAATGCTAAATAAACGATGAATTTGTTTAAAAATAGGCTAGATCCTAAAACAAAGCAGAATGTTTGCAAATAGAAAAATTCCTTTCATTCTCGGCTAAAAATATGCGTAAAATTGTTTATTGTGATCGCCTATTAATACAAAATATTGTAAGCATTGCTATAAATAGACGAGGATAGCGCGAAAACTTGCTTTATGTATAAAATGGGGCTGCGAGCAGTTTATTCAACAAATATTAATCTACTGCATATTCGTTTTAATTAAGCCGATTCGTTCAGAAAATATTTGACTTATCATGAATCAAACTCGCATACTGTTTGCCCATACAACGGACTTTTTTCATGCAGCAGCAGCAAGTAGCAGCGCTGCTTAGGAAATGCGAACCGATCCGATTGATTAGTTTAATTACGTGAATTGTGTGAAAAGATCAACATTCAACATTCTCCCAGCCCAAAGCGCATATGTATTATTTAAATAGCTCAGAGTTATGCTAAAGTATAGCTAGTTTTAAAATCAATTTAAGAAATGCTGCCAAAAATTTAGAGCGCAAATTAGTCGTTAAAGTATTGTAACAACAAGGAATACTCGTATAATAAAAAAAAAAACCATTTCTACCTACAACATCTATCATTTGACTCACATTTCAAATAATAAGTAGAGACTAAGAATAAACCTATTTAATGGATAAATTATTTGGAAAGCAACATGGCCCAGACAATAAAATAACTTAAGTTTATTTAATAATAAATAATAACGTTCCACGTAATTTAGTCTAGATGTTATCTTACTGCAAACCTATGTTGTTTTCTTAGGGTGGACTAGGACATGAAATTTTGCTACTTCCTGAATGTAAAACCGAGTGGTCATATGTCTCTTGATGAGAAGCAAAATGATTTACATTTATAAGCAATCATAACTCCAATAATGCGGTGCACATGAAAAATGAAAGATCATAATGTCTTGCACAATCTTAGCTTACTACTCGTGCTTGATTATCATAAAGTTGTGTTGCAAAATGCCGATCAATTACTTTAGCGGTCTTTATGGAAATGGTCAAAATGCATCTCCCTCTCGGAGATTTGATATAAAGCTAGAGACAGTAACTACAAAGTAATGGTCCTGTGCAATAACATTGGCACCTATGGTGTATTCGAAAATTTCGTATTACTTTACCCAGCAGAAGTGGCAAATTCTTCTTTATTTATTCTAAAGGGTGAGCAAAAATAGACAATTTACAAAAATATTAGAAAAATTGTTCCAGCAAATTGATATAAGATCAAATAACAGCTCGAAAATTACATCACTCCTAAAGGAAACGTCGTAGTTTTTATCTAAATTTGAAAAATGAAGAGATCACGTGGATATTTCTAACCACCTTTTTAAATATTCCTTCAGAGAGTTTGGTTTTTGAATTTGAAAGCATAATCCGACACCGACTGCTATGTTTTCAACTTCCCCAAAAAATATATGCCTAGGCGCGTTAATAAATGAATAGTAAAATAAACTTTCTTTCATAGAAAAACTGTATATTTACTAAATATGCACATCTATAAATAAATGAAAAATATATGCAAAACTTTTCAATGATGTTAAATATATATAGGGATATAAATAAACTTGCCCATCCCAGTTCTAAATATTGTTTAACTAAAGTTGAAAACTTTTTTAATATAAAGTTGGATATTAATTAATATATTTTTTATTTACTTTACTTTCCACTATTGGTTACATTCAAATGTTGACTGAAGGCTTATTTATTGGAAAATAACAACATTTTAATTTTTACAATTGCACTGATATACGTTCATAGAGGTACCTTTTACTAAAAGCGCATATATTCGGCAGGTTTTGTCCAGCAAAAGGAGTGTTTCAGGTAGAAAAACAGATATTTTTCGAGGGTTGCAAAATATTAATTAAGAGTGCAAAAGTTTACTATAAGACAAGCAAAAAAAGCAAGTTGATGTATTGGATGCTGCGAAAGCTACATACTGTAAAGACAGTCTAAAAACTAGTTGCGCTTTTCATGATCATATATCCAAATTTCTATTGTTGAAATACATAAAATTACATTTTTATGTGTCTTTCAATACAAGCAAGATTTAAACCAATTAGAGTAGTAAAATAAATTTTCTTTAATAAAATAAATCACATAACTACTAAATAAATATATATTTGTATGTCTATAAATAAATTCAATAAACAATATATGCAAAACTTTTTAATGATGCTGAATTGATAATTATGAAGAAATATCATAAAGAAATTTAAAGTCGTATAAAAGGAGCACATAAAATATTTTGAATGTATATATTTAATATGCTACATTCATAAAAATTAAATGTGTGAATAAGAATGAAATGTAATCAATTAAAATTGCGGTGATTAATAAATCTCATCCTGTAGCGGAAATGAGGATTTGATTCAATAATTTCTATTGGTTAGTTTTCTACATTCGATGTTTGCTATATTAAATCCTCTTTTGTTCTTTATACATCAAACGCTTTTTTCTCCGAAATCTCCCGTCTCTTATTTTTAGATTTGCACTGTATCTAAAAAGGATATTTGTGTTATTGGTCTGAAATGCATCAAAAAGAGAAGAACACAATGCGATGCCGTTCCTATTATTTGTATATTAGTATTGTAAAAAATGAAAAACAAATATCCTCTCATTCAGTTTACAATATATACGTTTAGGTAAGTAGATTGTGTAAATATAATATGAAATGTAATCCGGTTTTACATTTCAAAAAGAAATTAATGTATGTTTGAAATTATAATTTATTTTTATATTAAAGTAATTGTATTACATTTTATATATTTCTGTAGGAGATGCTTTTGATGTCATTTGAATGTAAAGCAAGGTCTCTTTTTAACGTTTTCATAATTCGATGTTGATATACAGCCAATGACAGCTTTTAGATGAAAAATTATACTTTTATTAATTCTATATGAAAAAAGCTTTTAATAATATTAATGTTAAATCAGATTTTATATTAATACTTACGACATGATAATTTTTTATTATACATAAATAACCTATTGAAATGTCTCTTTGCCTTCTATATACTTTTAATAAATAAGAAGTTTAGAAATATTTCTTTGCATAATAAGTTATGAACAGTCTAATACTATTTGACGATCATAACGAAGAAATTTTTAACAAATATGCTAGTATAAAAGTCAAAGAGACTTATTATTTTAGATTATTTATTTGAATTTTATAAATTGAATTGATATATAAGTATTTTCCAGGAATTTCCAAAGTATTGGTAAAACTAGCAATAGATTCCCTAACGCTTATAAAATCAAGAGCTGGATTCGATAAAGGGTATATGGTAAAAGAATATAAAAAAATATACAATTAAGTTAATTGACAAATAATTATTTTATAATATCGATATTTTTTATAAATATGAAGTTTATAAATATTTATTTGCATAATAAGTTATGAAAAGTCTAATATGTACTATAATATTTGACGAGCATAACGAAGTAAGTTTTAGCAAGTATACAAGTCTAAAAATTAAAGAGACTTATTTTTCTAAAATATAAATTTTAATTCTATAAATTCATTACGCATATGTGAGAAATATAGTCGCGCAGTTTCTAAAGAATCAGTAAAGCTGGATTCGATAAAGAGTATAAAGGGCCTAATAGAATTTAAGGATTTTATTGCATACACTTGGTGAACAATGGTAATATATATTTTGCTTATAATAAAATGGAATAAAACTCTTGGTTTGGTTCACGATATTAATAAATTTCAATAGTAATTTAAATAACAATTTACAAGAAAAAGGAAACCTGGTGACACGAATATATATACTTAAATTATTGGATTGTTCGGAAAGTAATTTCGTTTTTGTGTTAAACCAAGATGTTTCAAATGATCATGTATGTACAGTCCAATTCGACAAACTTAACCTCTCAGTAATCGGTTTTTATTTATCAATGTCTTAATTTTGTGTTCATCGGCTTCAACGGGCCTTCCAGAACGTGGTGCATCTTCAACATCGAAATTGCCGGAACAAAATTTTGCAAACTAATTTGTTTATTGTCGTTCAGTCAACACATCTTCTCCATACACATCACATAATTTAACATAACAGAAAAGAGTAAAATATGCCGAAAATGCTGTTTTCGATTTTCTATCTGTACTGGGGCACCAAACACAAACTATTTCACAGCGTCAAACAAAATTTTCAACAATCTATCTATCAAAAGATATAATGATTATGCGGATTAAATCTGAAGTTGTCTGTGAAAAAATACACTTAAGTCATCTGTTGCGAAAATATTATAGGTAATATATACATATACAAGCCTAATAATTAGTGTAACTTCTTTATGAAAATGATTTCTTTACTAGGGATGAAAAACCTGAAATTTTACTATAATAAAAAAGTCGACATTACATATCTGAATTGAATAAAATTAAATTAATTAACAAATAATTATTTCATAATATCGATATTATCTAAATCTAATTAGTAATTATTAACTATCGAAATTTACTGTAGTAAATATAATAAATCAGAAATGACCTGTGGTTATTGTAAGTTTAAAACTAAACTATTAAATTTATAGCGTTGTGATAAAATTTTAGCCCGGAGAGAAAGTAATTCCCATCAGGATTTCCCAGGTAATTACAAAAGCAAGCAAT
Organism: Adinopsis sp. GC000173; assembly: GCA_030264715.1. Taxonomy (NCBI): domain Eukaryota; kingdom Metazoa; phylum Arthropoda; class Insecta; order Coleoptera; family Staphylinidae; genus Adinopsis; species Adinopsis sp. GC000173. Next base: position 1,668 of record JARJDW010006751.1, on the reverse strand, counting down.
GTGTATGAAGAAAATTTATTTTCCAATTGGTATGTGGTGTTGCTTTATTAAAATAAACGAAAAAACAAAATCAATATCGACGAGAGATATCGCAAAAATGCATCCACTGTGGATAAATTAAGCGAAAAATATTTAATAAGGAATTTTAATTAAAGCAAGAGACCTTAATAATATTTTAGATTTTAATATTCAATATTAATATCCACAGGCTTTTGTCTGAATGCACTTAAATGGGAAAGTCGTTCCCGTGTTTACAATGAATATCTGGTTTCAATTTAAAGCAGCGCAATTCACAACAACACAATTCCAACAGAATATATCTATTATTTAATTTTCTTTTCTACGGATGCTACACCTAATTATATAAACTGCACATTGGACCATTGTAATAAACACATTTATGACGACAAGAATTCTATATAGGGGGAACAATCGCCAAAATCGCACCATTACATTTTTGATCGTGCAGTAAATATTTAAAGCAAAACATATTTTTCAAATTATTATTAATTATAAAAATACTGTTTGAAAGTGTTCTGAAAGTTCAATTTAAAGAGATAAAATTCCAAACCATACCTATTCTAAAAATAATACAATTATGCCCGTATTCGCGTCACCCTCGTCACCTTATCAAAACCATAACGAACATAAACTAAAAATTGTCATTATTCTACTTGAATTAGCACTGCAACTACTGCCAACTGCTGAAAGATGTAACTAAATACTAGACAGTTAACTAATTCACGTTTATTTACAATAGTTTATAGGTTATGATCGTCATGATGATAAATGATAAAGTTATCTGTTCGGAAAATCTTACTGACGAGAATTCGGGCATTAGTTTTGCAAATATTCATCTGGATAATTTAGGTACAAATAGATTTCATATTCTTTTAGTTTACCCTGCATTGATTTTTAAAATATGTAGGATCTTTACTAACTTTTACGGAAATAATATTGTTTTTTATACTTTTCCCTAGACAATGAAGACAACAAGCGCCCTAAAATTTAGTGAACAGTGATTTATTAATAAGAAGTGATACAGCAAAGTAACAGACATGAAACGTTTTAATAAGGCCCCGCAGACAGGTCTGAACTTAAGGACACGATGTAACTCTTTATTTATAGCATAAAAAATTAAATTATACAAACCAATTTGTATAGCTTTTTTAATTTTTTGCCAGCGTCTTTATTTATTGTAGAATTACAATTTAAGAAACATCGTAACTATAAATATTTCTATTTATTTCTTTTTGTTTAATGGATAAGTAAAATAAGATGGACATTGAAGACAATAAGCGCCCAAAAATGTAACAAACTGATAAAGTCCACTAACAGACATGAAACGTTTTGATAAGACCCCGCAGCTAGGTCTGAACTTAAGGAGATAACTGTAAATATTGATGTACTTAACTCTTTATTTATAGCATAACAAATTGAATTACGAACCAATTAAATTGGTAAATTATATTGTTTTTTTTGTCAGGGTCTTCATTTATTGTAAAACTCCAATTAGAGAAACATCATAACACTAAACATTTTTATTTTATTTTTTTTTATTTAATGGATAAATAAATAAGATATTTTAAACTTAATTGAAATAAAATTATATAATTGTAATCAAAACATTTTTACAAATACAATTTATACGCACAAACCATAAAAGAC
>JARJDW010006745.1:0-15597 GCA_030264715.1 Adinopsis sp. GC000173 | reverse complement strand
TATATTCTTGTATTGTTCGTATTGAAAAATACCAATATATATGAAAGGTTGTTGTCGTGGTAAAATATTGACATATTTAGGATTGTTGCATGCAGCTATTCGAACGCAAAAAAAGTTTACAATGTTTTAAAATCAATTCTTTTTAACAACTCGGGTTATTAAATAGTAATAAATAGTGTGAAATTGTTGTAATCCTAACATGACAAAATGAAAGATATGCGTTTAATGTGTAAACAGGCAACAGGTGTGCAATTTTCAGAATCAATTCGTTGCGGATTGTGTATTTGTTCAATGGATACACACTAAAGCTAAATTAAATAAAGCGCGCAGGCGAGTGTTGCGCGCAAAAAATGCGAAAATACATTCAAACAATTTGTTTTGTTGAAATAAAGATGCAAAACGAGGTAAATGCGCTTACATCGCTTGTAAATAATCAACAATTTACATATTAATTAATGTGTGTGCGTGTTGGAAAAAGCGCAGTAACGGTTTTTGTACTAATGGCAAGTGACAAAACACATTTAATCATGCATGTTAACAAACGCGTTTCCATTAGCTGATTTGCGAATGAAATACAAACGGTAGATGTTTAATTACATATTGGTAGGTAGGTAATCCAGAAGCTTTTCGCACGGCGATGTTGTTAGTGTTTTTGCTATCAAAATTATAACTTACCTACTTACTACATTTTGTTGCAGAGTTACGCAATGTTAAATATTAAATATGAGAAAGTTGCCTGAATTAAAAATTATTGATTTGATAGCTGTGTTTTGTGTTGCCAAACCCATAGCCATAAAATAGATTAGAACACATAAACAATGCACAGAATTCATTAAACAATTTCAGCTTGAAAATAATTTCTTAATATACATACGGTTTGTTTATAGTTTTACAAATATATATAATCTCGTGGAAATATCGAGATATTTAGCATTCTACAAGTAATTTAGTTGGGCATTCCGATGATATCTCATATCAGTGATATTACGAAAGTAGCGTGTATTTAAATAATGTGAATATTCAATTTTTGCAATATTTACTGCCTTTCAGTTGAAAAAAAAAACTGACGGCGCATTAACAAGCTACAATTTACATAATCAATAGTAGGTAATGCACATTAAACAAAAAGCATTGAATGTTGTAATTAACTCAACAAAGCGTTAATTTTTTTATAAGAAGCGTATTTGTTTCAATAAGTATATCAGTTATTTAACTATAATAAAACTCATTCTATTTCTCATTCAGAACATAATTGTGAACTATTTAACAGATTATTTAGTGGAGGTAATAATTACTGTTTCATTAAGTTTTGTAAAATATGATTTTGGCCCAAAATATGCTGCTGGGAATTTTAATCATACGATAATATTTTATGCCAGGAAGCAAATATGTACAGTTTCTGATCGCATAACGAAATGGATGCAGACCGAAACACCAAATTTCATATTTGTTCCAAACATTATAAAATTTGTAGCAAAAACTACTATACATCGGGTTGGCTACTAAGTAATTGCCGATTGGTTCAATGAAATAAGAGAGTTGTTCTTTTAATGGAAAAAACTTTAATCTATTAAGCATTTTTCATTTTATACAATGACCTTTTGTCATCTTTTTGATAATGATTTTCATTTCATCCTCATTAAGCTCATCTTTAAGAGAAAAATCTCCACAATGGAATTTTTCAAACCAATTTTGGCATTACCTTTCTTTAAGGGCTTCATCACCATACATGTTACGTAACTTTTTGGTGGCTTGTACTGCGTTCTTTCCTTTGCAGAAATCATGAAGCAAAATATGGCAAAAATATATTTGCACTCTATATTAATGTTGAGGTACAAAAAAACTTTAAGAAAATATCTACGCAATGAACTTATAAAGCTAGGTTAGGATGACAGCTAACATATATAAGAAGAAGAAGATCATAACATTTACGGATATCCTAAAAATGGGAGTGAAAAACATTTATAACTTAAATCGGCAATTACTTAGTTGCCAACCCACATCTTTCATATCCAATTTATTTTCCAAAACTATTAGCAGAATGAGTGAGAAATGCGTGATTAGGTGAGACAATTTACGAAAACAGTGACCATTTTTTTGTAAAACGTCGCTTAAAACCATAATCGGCGGTAACCACAATAATTAGATCACAATATGCATCGAATATAAATCTTTTTATTAATATGTATCTATTTTTAATAAATACTCTTCAGATGCCTAAACGATGTCGAAGATTCAAATGTAATTGATGCATTTCTTTATATATAATAAACTCAAATGTAATAAAGTTCTTATGTAAGTCATTAAAAAGTGGTGGAAGTGCATTTAATGATGATTGCATAACTGTTACTGCTCGACGTCATTTTTCAACAACAACAACAAAAAAACTATTTTATCTTCTTTTTTTTCTGTATTTAATGTATAATATAAAAGAAAATTTGGTTTGTAAACTGACATGCAATTTCGAGATTTTTCGCTTTTATTCGAAATAATCATTTTCTTCTTTATGTATTCGTTCGGCGGCGTTGCTACAAACACAAAAAACCGGTCCTAACATCTAATTTAACATAATATAATATTTATGATGCATCAAGCAGCCTATTATACTTTATACAAGTTGGGCTCCCACCCTCAGCCAAAATAAGAAATAAACACTGCTTTCTAAAAAGGAACCGCGATACCAATCAAAAGTCCAATGAAATAACATGCCATATAGATTTTCATTAATTCAAACCTAATTAACGAATTACCAAATTTCTTGAATTAAACGCCAAGAATTCGCTGCAAGTAAATAATGAGCGTAATGTAATTTGTCTGCAATGCTGTTTTCTGCCTTAAATCGTTGCCAGCCAGTGAAGCGATCACGTTTTCGTTGGTAACTCAATGGTATCGAGCGGTCAAACAGCATACGAATGCAGCAGACGATATCTTCTGTGTGTGAAGCAGGCGCCGTTTCTTACGTCCACTAACGAGATATATCTTTTTTTCTGATGTTGTCTTTAACACCATGATAGTGCTTGATTTTTACACAGACACACACACAAGTACGTTAACGCCATAATTTACAGCCGAGTATAAAAGGGTGCCAGTATTCTAATTAAGATTTCTTTTTACTATTTGGTGGTGGTGGTGTGGTGGCTTGTTTTTCAGGTGATTAATTAGTAGATGGATGTGTTGTTAACTAATACGTTGTACACGTATTTTTTATTCGTAATGTGTGCAAGATTGATGCACCAAAACAATAAAATTGAAGTGACATGCATAATAGAGGAAAGGCAGGCGTTTGCTTTTTAAATGCTTCGTCGAAACGGAGCACAGCGCGCTCATCATCATTTTTTTGTCGTTTTCTTTCATGTTACATCTTTGTCGATGTGCATTGTTTCTTAGATTTGTCTCAAGCATATTTATTGCAGGTTACGATGGATTTATTACGCAACTTTGACGTTTTTTACATAGTTCTTGTGATGTAGGTAGTAGCTTATGTTTTAAGTTTAAAACAACAACACAAGACGACGACGGCGCTCTACCTTTACAACAGGCAGGTACTAGCTGCCGTAGAATTTAGTAATTATTGTTTCACCAACAAATTATTTTAGTTTTGATTCAATGGAAACAATTCTGTTCGTGTCACGTTAATGGGTAAATTTATTGTGACATTAATACTTTGCTACACAGAAATTTTGTTAATGGAACAAAAAATATTCAGTATAAATACATTACAATTTTAAACATTATAGGCAGGGCCGGATTAACAAATAAGCTTTTGGGTTCCATTACTGTTGCAAATTTTAATAAATTGCTTTAGAAACAGCTACATCTGGAGTCGTTTTTAAAAAATTTTTCATGACTTTGACTACCATGCTGCCAAATCCTTCATTATTTCTCTCCTTCTGTTGTTTTAAAGTTCAAAGACAAAGTTCGTAAAGCTTAAGGATCTTTGATCTTTAGCAAAATAACTCAAAAAGACAATAAATAAAGAAATTGGAAATATTTTGCTAGATATGCAAATAGATGAGTTAGTTGTCTCCCGTTGTATATAAAAAGACATTGGTGTTATCAAAAAGACAATAAACAAAGAAATTGAAGAAATTTTGCTAGATATGTTTATAAATTTATGACAATAAATGAGAACTAGTTGTTGATGTTACTGTATTTAAAAGAGCCCCAGTGTTATATTTTGTCTAGAGGCTGCTGAAGGTTTAATCCGGTCCTGATTATAGGTATAGATAGATAGATAACGAGTTTAGTAAAAAGGTGCTCAACGCAATTTTTAGTACAAAATGTAAGTTCATACAATGTATTTTAAATTTTTGTACTGCCTTTCCTTGTATTTGAAAAGGCTCCAGTGTTATATTTTGTCTAGAGGCCTCTAAAGGCTTAATCCGGCCCTGATTATAGGTATAGATAGCGAGTTTAATAAGAAGGTGCTCAACGCAATCTTTAGTACAAAATATAAGTTCATACAATCTTTCTTTAATTCTTTTTATTGCTTCTCCCCGTATTTGAAAGGAGCCCGGTTTTATATTTTGTCTAGGACCCATTGAAGGCTTACTACGTCTCTGATTATAAGTATAGATAGATAACGAGTTTAGTAAAAAGATGCTCAACGCAATTTTAGTGCAAAATGTACTTACATATATTATTTTTTAACTTATTCACTGCATCCCCTTGTATTTGAACGGTATAGATAGGTAACGAGTTTAGTTAAAAAATATATTCAAAGCAGTTTTTAGTACATACATTGTTTTTGTTTTTAATTTTTATCAATTTGTTGTCGATATTTTTGTTAACAAAATTTTTGGCTAATTTACTCACACATTTTTATTAAATAAGCAGCCATAAATTTTTATTGCTGAAAATTGGTACTTATTTCAGATGATTGCACGGAGTATAAAAGATTACAATTTTTTAACAATAGCTTAATGTAATTTTTTTTAAATTATTGAGAAAAGTTTGTTTCGCTGGTGATAAAATTTTACATAATACCTCAAGATTATTAATAATTAAACCGACATTAAAGCATTTCTCAAACAAAGCAAACCATATGCTATAAAATTATTTTCTAGCATTAATTGTGCGCTCGCTGATGATTCAATTATGTAGTATCATTGATAGAATGTTTACGACTTGATTTTTTAATAATGTTATACTATCGGTAATTAATTCTCTCTTTCCGCTTTGGAAAAAAAATGTCAAAGTAATAAAACATTTTTTAATTTTATTCAATTATAAATGTTGCATCTCACGTTCAAAAGTAATTTCAATTAATCATTAAGACAATTAATTTACGCAATTAAAAATATGAATATAACCGAAAAAGAAAGCATGCAGCATGCGGCCGGCTAACAAGTCGTTTGGATGTCATGCATGAATTTTACTGCCTGACAATTTGTAAATTTTCTTAAACTGACATTATGATCGAATAGGTTTTATTCGTTTTCATGGTTAAACAGATTTGTGAGTGTTTTCCTTTTACGTTTGTGAGTTGGATATTTGAGTGCGTTGTTAATTTATAGTGAAATGTGGTGTGGCAATAATAAATTACATATATAAGAGTGCTTGTGGTAATTTTGTTGGAAGCATTGTCTGATTCATTGGAAAGTTTGTGAGGAGAAGATATAATCAGTTAGCTTTAGAAGAAGAAGAAGAAAAAAACAAGACGAACGCATAAACGAGGCCCTATATGTATGTGGGCAGAAGGAATGAACGGCGGCCTTTTCAATTTTAATAACCCTATCAAGAAAAACGCATCTACATTTGAAACTAATAGGATTTCAAATTATTGTCCACCTACTTGAAAAAGAAAGAACACTCTGGCGCTGCTGCGCTCAATTGAATGAATTTTCGGTTAATTGGTTGTACTATTTGAATATGTGGGAATTAATTACGAACGTGATTTTCACATCCCCTGTTGCGTTGCTGCGCCGGGAAGAGAGCTCTTTCGTTTCCTTGCTGGCTTGCTTGCATATGCTTGCTGTAGGGTGGCCCTAGCTCACTCTCGTAGGGAGGTGAGACAGCAAGACCACCCGCTAACAGGTTTTCGAATCCATTCCACATTTTTTTTCCTCCGGCTTCTTCTCTCATCATCAACGCGCTCATGTCTAATCATTTTCTCATGTGTAAAGAACCACAAAAAAATTTTGGTTTCCGGTCATTTTACTTTTGGAATATAATACGTGCATACAATAATGAGGCCGCTCTTTCAAATAAATCAGATTTTTTATTGTTCATGCTTATCAATTTATTATTATTGATTCAATGGCTTATACATAATCTTATTTTTGTTATAACATTTGCAACCGAATTTTACCATTGTTAATAAATATGTTTACAAATTGTTTGAAAATTTGCGTAAATTGATATTCGCCACTTTCATAACATAAATATTATTGTAAAAATTGAATCAGAGGGAGATATTGCGTCTAGTATTATTTTCTCATACGAGTTTGCATAAAAATGTCATCATTCGTGTTTATTTTTATCACAATTTTCAAGCAATTTCTGTTTTATGAAAAGAAAATGTTTTCAATATAAGGTAGTTTTTTTATATTAGTTTTACTTAAAGTTCAACTTTAAAAAAAACAATTTGACTCAATGGTTTCCATCCTGTGGGGCATGTCTCTCTAGGGGGGCACAAGTCTATTGCAAGAGGAGTGCATAGCTGTTTAAGGATAATGTCATAAATTATACCATTTAGGGAATTCCATAGAAAATCGGAGCAACATTCAGACTGATTTTGTTGCTACATGTGGGAAACAAGGTGCAATAATTATTTAATAGCAATAAAGGGGGACGAAACTGAAGAAAGATTGAAAACGACTGATTCTATGTGTGCTTAAATGGATATTTATAGAAAATGTAGAAGATCCACGTCGAGAATTAAAAATAAAAATGGCAGTAAATATTTTATATTTAACTAACTACTTTTGTAAACGATAATGTCAGAATATTATGTAAGCAAAACAATAACTTGCTAATTATAAATCAGTTTATTGTCGCTCCTGCAAAGTTATACGAAATTTTGTGACTTATAACCTTTTTTTCTACGTAAAAATCCCCCAAAATGCTTATCATTTAAATAGAAATATTGTGTAACGTTGCTTTTCATAAAATCACCACATTATTTCTATTTTTATATATTCATACGACTAATTACCTAAGCATAATGATTTTTCAGTACTGATTTCTAGCATTATTAAGCAATGAAGTTTATTCTTAAAAAAATATCTCATGTAAATAGTACTTTGTACGTTTTGACCGTCAAAGTAATAATAAAATTGTAATCCACACGTAGTTGTAGCAGTTACACCTACATAACTTGCATGAAAAGAAAGATAAAGGAAAAAACGAACGACTGAACGTTGACAAACTGATTATCTTTCATGCATTAGGACGTAGTATAACATTATCATTTCCGCGCTCTATAAAAGTGTACGTACTTACATCTAGATAAATTAATTGAGCTTTAGCAACTACGAGACGATTTAAATTGCATTTTGAATATGAAATTTTCTGTAATAAATATTAAATAATTTAGTCGCTCTCGGATTAAATTGTTATTTAGTTGCAAATTTTATGTACGACAGAAATTAATTTAACTACACTACGAGAGCAAAGTCATTTTGATTTATAGCAAAATTTATTCTCTAAATATATTTATTATATGCGCACAAACAAAATGTGGTTTTTCTTAAAATTTTTACAGTTAAATAGCAGAATGGTCTGAATATATTTTTACCACATATTTACCAAATTTGGAATGTCTAGATATGAATTACTATTAATAAAAACTGATGAGTTTTTGGTTTTTATAACTGTTTGCATCCTATGGCAAGGTTAATTCTATATTGTTTTTAATATTACCTTGACATTGAAACCATTAAAAAATATACCTACCTACCATTATAGAAAATTAAGACAATTGTGAGTAAAGTTTATTAATATCCAAAATTGAGCAGTTATTTGTTGTAATTACATTCTATTGCGCTGGCTGGCTGACTTGAAACCATTTATTTTAATGTGAAAATAAATAATAATGTTTAAAATGAAAATGATTATTTGCAGCCACTTTAATTTCGACCATAATAACGGATAGAATTATAATTATTACGTGAAAATTATATTCTCTTTTCTATACCTACATGCTAATTTATGATGATACATTACACTTTCTTGCTAAAATTATATGTAAAAAATGTTTTTATTAATATAGGTAATTATGACCTTATCAACATTTTGATATTTTGACAAATTAGTGTATTATAAACATTTGCACATAGAGGTAGTTTTGACATACTACTGTGTCCAAAAAGTAAGACTAATTTTCAATTTAATTAGCCCAGGTAAACCGTAAATTAATTATATATTTTTTATAACTTGTAAGCATTGTAATAAACATCTGTAACAATTTTCACATCAAAACATTCATTAGTTTTTGGTTTACAGCTAATGTTATACAACGCTACAAGTGCATGCAGCGATTATTGCAATATTGAGCAAAAAAGTTGTATTAAATTTTGTTTGAGGAATGAAATTTTGGATGTAGAAATGTTCGAAATTTTGCAAAAAATCTTCTGGGAATATGTTTTGTCAGAAAGCAATGCTTCCAAGTGGTGGAATGAAAAAAATTGTGCTTGGGTTTCAAACTATATCTCTTCGGGACTTGTTGGTATGTCAAAAGAGTGCCGATATCATTTTGGAAGATATTTTGAGGTTAAAACCTGAAAATTATTGACTAATGCCATAACGTTGACAATGCACCTCTCACAATATACTCATTCTTAGTGATAAAAGAGTTAAGCTATTTTAAGCACTTTAATTTTGACCGTAATACTTGATAGAATTATAATTATTTCGTGAAAATTATATTCTCTTTTCTATACCTACATGCTAATTTATGATGATACATCACACTTTCTTGCTAAAATTACACGCAAAAAAAGATTTTATTAATATGGGTAATCATGACCTTATCAACATATTACATATGTAAATAAAGGAGTAACGTTTGTCATAAATTCAAAATTCAATACCCACATAGGTGGGTATTTATATATGAAATTCATGGGAAAGTTTTTTTTTACGTTAAAATATCATTAATAATAAATATCTTTATATAATTATTATAATATAATAATTATTCATCAACTGTAATTGTTTAGAATTGTTAGAATTAGTTTATTGAAATGTTTATCGCATGACTAAATTCGTTTATCATAAAAAATAAATGTATGTCTAAATTGTTTAAACAAATGAAATAACACACACATGTGCGTATGTTGTGATGATATATACGGTGATTATCAAAAGCAGGCGCAGCACTAGTCGCTCATTTAAATAAATTTGTAGGTTTATGAGTTTTTACAGACTGCTTGACGCTCGTTCCTTTCTTTCTCTATATACACGATTATTTCCTAACACCAGATTAATTTAATTACATATTGATAATATGTCATTCGATGTGAACGACATTGTGAAGTGAAAGCGTCCATACCCTTTTTGTTTTTTTATTTATTTCTGTTTTTGAATAAGAAAGTGGAAAATTCATTTTCTAATCATAATCGCAACAACATGATGAAATGATACTGTTTTCGCTAATACGATTTGAAACACATAGCATTTCGATTAACGTATGAACTTTTATGATGATTGATGACGATATAATGATTCCAAGGAAAATTTCTTCATTTTTCTGGTACTGTAATCACTTGTTTCTCACACAGTTGGCGATAGTTTTTACAAAGAATAAAAAAATGTATAACAATTTGACTGGCACAAAAAATTAATCAAAAATCTTTACGCATTGGTAACTTGCAGCACTCTAATAATTTTAATTCATATCAACTTTCACTCGATTCAACGACAGTTAATTTCTCACAATGCTTATGCACAATGTAACAATGTCTCTTTGGCATTACAACCAAAACATTTTTTTTGACTGCTATAAGATCATAAAGTTACAAGCTACATTAAGATTAGAAATTCTCATGGTTAAAAAAACGCTTTGTAAAAAAACAGCTATTTGGTCCAATTGCTTCCATTATATTCAATAAAAACAGCAATTATAACAACGAAATTACGTGATTATTAAAAATTAGTCCAGTTTTATGACTGCTATTAATAACGTATCAAACTTAAATTATTACGGATCGTAAAATACCTATTTTGATAAAAATCAATCGTTACTTGGAAGTTTGATTGAAAAACTTTTCTTAATTTCCGGGAACACATTTATTATGTTAGCTTGGTTTTTAGCACGATATGTTTTATTTTTCAATTTACAAATTGCCAGGTTTTTTCTTCTTCACATTATTCGTAGCGCATTAAGCATCAAGAATATCCATCTCATAACATCACGAAGTCTTTTTCAACAAACAAACATGGTGATGCCGCCATGAATGTTTAATTAGATATTTCAATTGTATTAAAATTACAGCTAAAAACGCAAGATATTTAAATCACGAATTATATTTGCTCTGTAGAATGTAATAGTGTATATTTAATATTTGTTTTCTTGCTTTATGTCGGCAATACACAATCAATTTTTATATGTAAATGACACGTATAATTTTATGTAAAAAATTCATTAAAAAATGTGGCAATGTACGGTTCAATGTGTTGACATATTAAATTACATTTGAAATTAATGATATAATACATATGTTATTAACGACAAAAAGACAGTCATGTTGTTCGTACAGCTGAATTAAGAACTCATTTCGAGAAATTAAAGACACTCACATGGTTTTACAATTTCAGTACGCACAAACAGCGCCAACATTTTATAATTTACCAACTATACTAAAGAAATCAATCGTGTATACTCAGTTTAAGGGCACTCAGGGTTGACCTAATGTGCATTAGCATTTTCATTCATTCAAAAATTACATACTTACATGCATTTTTACGCAGGATTTGAGTTATAGAGGGCGTAACTAATGACATTTACGAACTTATCTGAAACTTTTAACGTCTCAAGTCTTGGTCATTGTGAAATCTTCTAAGATCAGAGATTTGTACCTCAATTATTACTTAATTCTTTGGAATTTTCAGAAGTGCTCCATGGTTTAAGGTTTTGGAACCTTCTGATGAGTTCGTAAATATCATTAGTTACGCCCTCTATATCTCAAATCTTGCGAAAATATACGATTTTGACATAAAACTTCAAACTTCTTCCAGGCAATTTGTAAATATGTCAATATTTCATTAAACCAATTAAATGGACTGAATGTAAATTAATTATACATGTAATTCAACTACATGTATAATAAAAGTTTACGTATTTAATCTGTAATTTCAAATATATTGCTTTTAAAGATTGGAATTGCAAAAATAAAAATTTTAAACGTATGTATACTATACAAAAGCGTTAAGCTATTTCAGATTAAAGCATATTTTAGGAATATTAAATACTTTTTACCTTATTTATTATTAAAATCTAATCAAACCTTTATTCTTTCCAGAGTTTGAATGGTCCCATTACGAAATTAGATGATTGGTAAGTGTTTTGCAAAATTATTATTGAGCATCCTATTCTAGCTGGTCCCAAACCGTCACTCTTGAAACTTTACTTGTGTTCCAGTGATTCTCAACAAATGTTCCGCGCCAAAAATCCGAAAACCACAATAATTATTAATTCGTGGTGATTTATTATGTTATGAACATGATAATAGTTAATTAGCCAATTTTCTAATCTTCATTTAACATTTCATATATGAGGTGCGTCGCAAACCAAAAATGATTGAGAATCACTGATATATTCATAAGCTGCTGCTTGTACACTAAAAATGATGATCGAGTTTTATAAAATGTTTAGTTTTTCCCAAAAATATAAATGAACATTTTGTGTTAGCTTTGAAAATTGACTTGATACTTATATATTTGACTTGTGGGAGAGAAAAAAAGATTTTTATATCAACACAGATAGTCATCCAATCCATAATTTATAAACGTAAGGCAGATGTTGGATTTAAAAGGTCTTGTGTGACAAGAAATTGTTATGGACGGATTAAAACGTCTAGGGACATTCTAGAAGCTTTAAAATTGATTTATTAAATTGATATTTTCTAGGAATATAAGATATATATATTTTTTCTTCATGTTGTTGCTGGAATATTAAAGAGTAATAAACCTTATTGTTATGTGTGTGTGTGTGTGTGTGTACATAAAGAATAAATGATTGATTAGAATAGGATTAAAAAAGGAGAGGTATCCTTGAGCTGATAGATAATAGAGACTTGACGCGCTGAAACAGTGAAAATAACTGTAGGTATTATGCAGGAAGTACGTGACTATGAACGGACAATTACCTTCTGTAAACGACTTTATTTTCTTATTTAATAGAGTTTCCTATGTTGAAAAAAATATTATGGCAATCAAACACTACGTTTGTAAGAAGAAGATTGTTGTGGACACATTTAAATATGCACATCCTTAAAAAGTAAATAACTTTATAACATTGCAAATGTTTGAAATGCCTATTTGAATCCAATATAAGCGTAACATTAATTAATAAACTAGTATAATGTAAAAAAATCTTTTTTAAAAACAATGCTTACATAGAATGTGATTCGATTATTCGACAGGGGCGTCGTTAGCGTATTTTTACAAAAATAAAGACAATAAACAACCATAGGGGTTGGGACTATTGCATGCGCGCATAATATCAATCAACTATTGCTTTGACGTTTGTCAAAAAAGTGTCAGATGCCGGGATTCGAACCCGAAGCTTCGCGGTTCAGTTTCTACTATCATAATCACTAGATCTCAAATCATCTACGCTGTTCATACTCAAAAAGTGCTTTAAAATAACAGAAATAAATCTAAATATTTAATAACATGATTATTAACATAAACATTCTTCTTCAAACATTAAATATTACAAAATATTGCATTGTCGCAGTTTAGGCCTCTACACAAAGTTTGGTTACGATTGAATAAGCGTAAGTCACTTTAAAAACGCTTTTAAAATTTGTAGCAAACACACCAAAAAAACATCCAAAGTTCATATAAGCATTGTAATAAAAAAAATAGTCATTAAATATTTTAAATAATGTAAATCCGTACTCTACCTAGTTGTATCATTATTTTGAAATTTTTTATTTGCAATGTAAATAATTTAAGGTCCCATTGTTTTCTAATAAGCACCGTAACAAAGAAAATATTTTAAATTATTTATAATAATAACTATTAAAATAACTATATAACCATCTGCTATAAAAGTGCTGCTTTATATAACAATTTCATTATCATTAAGCAATAAGTAAGTAAGCAAGCAAAAAATATTACATGCTACTCCAGAAACATTTAATTATCATCAACATTAACGTATTATATCACATTTTGATGTAACAATGTAAGTAAAAAATTTAAATACGACTTAAACCTTAAAGTAATTCATAACAATATGATGAATAATTCATATGTAACATTATACGAGAAATGTGCATTCATAACATGATTTATAAAGATAAATAAATTATTAATTACAAGATATACGAGTACACCTTTATGATCGATTCAATAATTTTCAACATTCAATTTTATTTTTGCAATTATACACTTTAACACTTTGCAGGTGTGAAAATTAACCCACAATATGAATGGCTGCAGTATAAATTATACAGAATTTGTATCCTTTATGTAAATTTAATTTTATATTCACACAGTACATATTAATAACATGAATTTATTAGATTTTTTTCGTGTGTGTCACACCATAGCACAAAACCTCATGTGCATGGATTTTGTTACATAAAAACATGGACGATTTGTGGTTATCTAAAATGCTTACTTTTTTCTCTCCATCACACACTTTCTTTCATTTTAATTACATAGAAAAATTATTACGACTTGTTGGATTTATAATTAATATCGTCACAAGTTTTACGATGTTTTTTATTTCTTACATTTTCTTTTTCATTAATGGCTTCTCCTATGTGGAATTATGAATGCCGTCATTATTTATTTAGCTGACTAAAATTAATTGGAATAAAAGTTTTATTTATATGTGAAGGAGATGGTTCCGTCGTTAAACAATGAATTGCTTCTTCATACCTAAGTAAATAAACCATTAAAAATAGTAAGTGAAGATTTTTTGTCCAATGTGCATTGCTGAAAATTACTTTGATAGATATAACTTCATTTATTGCCTTAAACACAATGCTTTTATGTTGTCACTGTTAGATCCTATATTGTTTTAGCAAAAAGGCATTATTATAAGTATAAATCAAAATTACAGTTATTAAATTCCAACAGTTTAATTTTGATTTTATACATTGGGTGTTCAAAAATGATGATAAGGTCCCTGCATGTTTTCAAGCTAGCAAAATGGGATCATCATTTTACGTTTCTTTAGGGGTAAGCCACCCAAGTGCCAATTATTTGAAAAGGGTTGTTATGTTTTTGATAGATTGACTGGGAATTTCATGCACATTAGCTTTAAATCCACTCGAGAAAATAATAGGACTCTGAAAATATCATTAACAACCAAATAACGTATTAAAAGTGCCCAAGGCATGTACAATTATAAGGATTTTACCGCATTTCCAGAAATTAGTATTATTAGGTCGCGTGATCTGACAAAGATTAGATTTTCTTTTAAATCAGACTTTTCGGGACTTAAGAAATTTATAAGAAATTGGCTAAGCTAATATTCGTTCAATTATTGTACCATTATTCCGTAAACATAACTTCTAAATGTTCATAATCTATTAAATTCCAACAGTTTAATTTTGATTTTATACATTGGGTGTTCAAAATTGATGATCCTGTTTTCAAGCTAGCAATATGGGATCATATTTTTACGTTTATTTGGGGGTAAGCAACCCTAATGCCAATTATTTGAGCAAAGCTGTTATGTTTTTGATAGATTGACTGTGAATTTCAAACACACCGTCTTTGGACCCACCCCATGAAATATAAGGATCCCAAAAAATCATTAACAACCAAGGGACGAATTAATAGTGCCCAAGTCATGTATGATAATAATATAAGGATTTCACCACATTTTTAGAAATTGCAATAATTAGGTTGCGTGATCTGACAAAGACGAGATTTTATTTCAATTTAGAGTTTTTGAGACTTAACTAATTTATAAGAAATTAATGATCGCTACACCAATATTCGTTCAATTATTGTACCATTATTCCGTAAACATAACTTCGAAATATTCATAATCATCAACGATTTACTTATTAATACTAATACTAATAATCGGCCTGTCAAATTTTGTTAAGTTTTTGGAAGTCCAGCCATTAAAGAAATAAAAGAATTCACTAACAACCAAAGAACGTATTAAAAGTACCCAAGCCATGCATGATAAGGATTTTACCACATTTCCAAAAATTAGGATTATTAGGTCGCGTGATCTAAGAATGACTAGATTTGCATTTAATTGGGACTTTTCGGGACTTAACTAATTTATAAGAAATTAATGATCGTCAAGACAATATTCGTTCAATTATAGTGCCATTATTTCAGTACAACATAACTTCGAAATGTTCATAATCATCAAGGATTTACTTTTTAATACTTTTCTAATAATCGGCCTGTCAAATTTTCTTAAATTTGTGGTAGGCCAGCCGTCAAAAAGGTTGC
>JARJDW010006744.1:0-32106 GCA_030264715.1 Adinopsis sp. GC000173 | reverse complement strand
TTTTTTTCAATTCCATTGCTAATTTTTTATTAAGTAATGTGGTAATATAGTGAGTTTGATCGAAAAAGTGATGAAAAATGCAAAACGATCCACTATAAAACCATCGTAAATGTAACATACTATGTTATATCAATTTCTCATTCCATCATCGGTTCACTGCACACAAAAGCACACATCCCATTCGCTAATTTTTGTTTTCATCGCTTTCAACATTCCTGTTTTTTTTGTTCGTTCGCCGAACAATAAACGTGCAGCAGCACATTATTTTCATCGTGCCACCACCATTGCCTTTTTTCCCAAGCGACGTGCAACAATCAATTAGCGCCGCTTAAATTTAGCACCGCGCCGCGCGAATGTTTAGGAAAGTATGCCGTTGTAAAAAAAATATCGGCTTAATTATTTGATATTTGAATAAGCGGCACGCTTCCGCCTCGCGACGTTTTATAGTATGTGCAATAAAATTTGTACAGATTTCTTGCCGTTAGTAGTATGTTATGTGGCGAAAACTTTTTGACACTTTGATATATGTACTGACGACGCATCAAAGTTGATTTATGTGTGGTAAGTTGCCTACTATACAAATTCTAGCATTAAGGTAGGCAGAGATGTAGGAATATAATACGTGCAAAGCCTCCTAATTTTGTTTTAAAGCACCGACATTTTCTTTCAAAGCCTTCTAATATTGTTTTAAAACAACAACATTTTCTGAGCGGGAAATTTAAACATAAATTCTTTCCATTAGCAATTTCCACTAGAATTAAGCTGAATTACTTTTATTTTCTAATTAGGAGACAAAAGTTGAGCGCAACATACAAACGTTTTTTTTGTTTTCTTTTTTGTTACGAGTGCGGGTAGGAATGCAGTGATGCGACTTTTCGGCGTGTATTAGCGCCGTAAAATAAAAAAAAAGCGGCGAAATTGGGGTAAAACAAAGTGTGTGTGCATTTTATAGATAGAGGACGACATCACACAGTCGTAAAGTTTCCTCGCCGGCGGAGTAGTAATGAAAAAGCGTTGCGCCACTTTATTGTGGTAAACATTCATATGTATATATAAAAATGCGGCTGTCGGCTTGATGATGCCGCTATGACGGACATGCATAAAACGCTATATTGAAGAAAACTATTTCATTCCAAACGTAATAAATTTTTCTATTTTTATAATATATTTAACCTAAAATATTAAATTTCTTACTTGTGGAAACAGCTGCAAGGTTTAAAATTTATAATCTTGGGTAAATTTAGTTGTCTAATGCGTTATTGTCCACATAATAATCAGATTTTGAATAAAAAACTGAAAAAAACAACGAATTGCAAAAATCATGCTTTTATGTAGATATGGTTGCCTAATTCGACTTTAAATAACAATACATTCTGTGAGATGCGCCACAATCAAGTTTTGATAAAAAAAACAACGTAATTACTGCAATCCAACTTGGATAAAATTATAAATTACCAAAATTGTTATTTACCTTAAATTTATTCGCTTAATATGCTTTATTTAACACAGCGATTGAACAAAATAGGTAAAACAAGAACACAAATCGTAATATTTATGCTGCTATATAGATTTGGTTGCCTAATTCTTTTCCAAATCAAATTATATACAGGCAGCGCCCTTAATGTCATTCCTAATAACTCTAAATCCACACAACATTCCGTGAAGTGTGCCACAATCAAGTTTTGCTCAGAAATATTGAAACTATTGCAATCTAACTTAAATAAAATTACAATATTGGTGCTTATATGTAAATTTGGTTGTCTAATATTATGCAAGCAGCACTCCTAGTGTCATTTCTAACAAGTCTAAACTTACACCATTTTCCATAGTGGAATCAAGTTTTGAACAATTTCTGCAACTCAACGGTTATAATACGTAAAGTTATAAATTATCAAGATAGTCATTTACCCCCGTGCGGTATAATAAAAGTACGGTAAGCGATTAGGGTTAAACTCGGCTATAACGTTCACTTACCGCCCCCACTAAAGCGCGCTCCATACTACGATCCTATTACCGGTGGCGTAATAAAAAAATTCTGCTGCTAGTGCTAGTGCTTGCGCTACTTTGTCATGATGAAAATGCGGCTCTCGTAAATGTAACAACGTACTGACTATACGCCTTCTTGTCGAATATTTGTTTTGCAAATAGATTGCGGGATACAGAGTGTGTTAGAGAAATGTGCTGAGCGCGACTTTATTGCCGTTGGAAATTCATAAAATTCATAAGACCTACATCCATAAAGTACTTATCTGTTGTAGGTATAAACTATTACGTGCAAAAGGTTGTAAAATTTTTTTGGTATCATTTACAATTTTACGCCCTGTTTTGTTTGTTATGCGTTTTTTAAGTTGTTTACATAGTCGAACATCAAGGTTGGATGATATGTATAAGGGTTGTCTCAATAATATTTTGTACCACAACGAATCTTGGCCTTTAAAAGTACATTTTCTGAGCGAAACATTTAATTAAACATAACTTCTTGTTGTGCTTCGTTTGTTTCATCAAATTACGGTGTATCGTTAGCAGAATTGCAATTTTATATATATATCATTTTGCAATTTTATGTTCCGTTTTATTTGTTATTTGTGTTTTAGGTTGCCTACATATCTAAACATCAAGGTTGGTACAGAAGTGAAAAGGTTGTCTCAATCATATTATACTTGAGATAACCTCAACCAATCTTGGCGATTTAACGTAAATTATTTGAGCGGGACATTTAAACACAAATTCCTGTTATATATTATTTTTGTTTGATATTGTTATTTATTAATTTAATTAATTTCTCAAATTTTACACTCTATTTTATTTATTCTTTGTATTTTAAGTTGCCTACACATCCAAACATCAAGGTTGGTAGGGATGAACAATGAGACGTTGTCTCAATGATATTATATTAATTAAACTTGTAGTAACCCTCAATCATGGCCTACTAACGTACATTTTCTGAGCGAGATATTTAAAGTTGTTGTGTTTTGTTTGTGTTTGATCAAATTACACGGTATATCGTTTTACTACTAGCTAGCTCGAATTGACTTTGCAGGAAGCGCTAATGTTGTTATTAATTACACCACTCAAAGTTGGTCATAATATTATTAAACAATTAAGTGATTTTGTAACAAACCAACAGTATATACATATAAATTAACCTAGAATATCTAATCGGTGTAATCGTTCCGGTAATAAATAAGCTCTCGAATAATGTTGGCTTGCTTGACCCTCTTCAACAAACGAAAAACGCGCTTCTGTGTGTCGATTTTCTCGAGCAGATAATTTATTTCGATAAAAAAGTCGAATTAATTACATATATTTAAACTATTGGAGTTTAATTACGTGTCAATATGCGAGGGTGATCTGAAAAGTTTCACATTTTTTAGCGTTTTCGCCTTTTTTCCGTTTTGTCACTCTTCTTTACGTTGTCACTCGCTTCATAAACATAAAAATGTGGAATATATGTTGTATTTTAAACAACTTTAATTGAGTGTGGATATACGAGGCTGATCTGAAAAGTTTCGCTTTTTTTGCTTTTTCGCTATTTCCCCCTGTGTAATACATATTTTAGACATAAATAATTATAGTTCACCCGGATAATCGAGATTTAACTAAATTTTACTATTTTCTTGTGACGTGATTACTTTGTCGTAGATGGTTTGCCCTTTTCACAGTAATTTAATAATCCGAGCCATTAAAAATTCATACCATGAATTATGAATAAATCGAGTTTACACCAACGCCATTTCTACATTAAAAAAGCACAGATTTTTATTTACATCATAAACAGTGCTGACAAGTTTGTAATAGGTATGCAATTTGCACGAACGATGCGGTGCGATTTAGTAATCGTAGTAAAAAATCCAATTAGATGAGCAAAAAATTGTGCAAAGAACACAAAAAAAAACTTATTAAACGACGCTCCAGCGTAGTAAACAACAAAAGCATAAAGCGCTATGTAAATGTTTTCATATTGAAAACTGAGCGCTTCAAACGCAAAAGTGATAATCGATAGTCATCAAGTCGTAAAAATGTTGCCCTTTTAAGATTAAAGCCACTAAATTGTCATCGTATTGTATTATGCAAGTATAAAAAGACGTTTGCTAGATAAAATATATTAAAATGGCATTGTTTTTATGCTTTATTAAAAATTAGGTTTAGTCGTTTTATATTTATACACTGGGCGGTACCGTAAAAGATCACTTTTTGCACTAATTGCGTAAATAATTATTTTAATCTTGAATTAATTTTACGTGAAAATACACTAGATGTGTGACATGTATTCTTACGCCGTGACGTAAATGGTAACTTTTTGCACTAGCTACCTATAAAAGACTATATATTATTCTTATTTATTTTTTAAATATTTCCAGCAATTTTTTGTGCGAGTTACTTAAAAAACCGAAACTAAAACAATTTTGTTCTTTCAAAGTCCATGTAAATGAAATGCAAGTGTTGCAGTTTAGGACAATAGGAAATCACTCAATCAATTAAACACTAACAATTATTTTGCAAAATCTGCGTAGCGTCGAAATGCAAATTGTTGCGATTCATAGTTTACATGTCATGGCGAAACAATGCCCCGGTTTAATGACTGGCTAAATTTTAATGGGAACGGAATATTACTATAAACGTGCTGCATATTAAATTCGCATCAACTCGAATAGGTAATTGCCAGTTGATAGATAGATACGCCAAGAAGCCCGCTCTAGTAATTCAAAATTTAGACGAAAATAAAATGAAATGTTGTCTTTGTAACGAAACAAGCAGCAATTTCTAAAATTTTCTTAATCAGTCATGAAACAGTCAAAACGACGTCATGCATCAGTCAAATTATCGATTAACGACTGGCTAAATTTTTAATTTTAAAGTTATTACAAGCGTGCTGTACGTTAAATTCGTATCAACTCTTAGGTAATTGTCGGTTGATAGATATACGTCAAGCAAATTCAAAATTTTGACAAAAATAAAAACAAATGTTGTCCTTGAATACAAAATAACAACTCAAATATTTCATCGAAGAGCGTGTAGCTAGGAAATTGTATAAGCATACAAGTAGTAATTTCTAAAATTTTCCGAATCAGTCTTCAATCAGTCATGAGACAGTCAATTGGGTGTCATGCATCAGTCAAATTAAGTAACGTTACATGGTACTAAAAAAACGTACAGAATTTAGAAGAAATAACACAACGACAATTTAATGTTTTATTCGCCGAAAAATGTGCGTTTTTTGCGCTGACCTCTTTTTTCCCTGAAAGCCATATTTAATCCGATAGATAACAATTGAAATTTTTCATCGAATAAAGAGCGTTTTTTTTGTAATAAACGCCCAGACAAATAGCAATGACTATAATATTCTAAATAAATACAGTTTTTAATCAGTCATGAGACAGTTATTCGGACGTCATGCGTCAGTCAAATTATGCAAAGCTACATAAAATGCGTAAAAAATAGGATAGTTTATTCGCGGAAAAGTGTGTGGGGCGTTTTTTTGCGCTAAACGCTTTCCTTCCCCGAAAAAAAAACGATATTAAATCCGATGCGATGAATCATCATCGCATCGAGCGCGTACAGCAGCAATTCGTCCAAGTCGTATTTCATAGATAGATATGTATTATCATTGGGCCATCGAAGAAAAATGCACGATGATTTTCCACCTGATTGCCGACACAAAGACACGTTGGAAAAAGAAAGAAAAAAATGAAGAGAAATCCTTTTCGCTAAAAATACATCATCCCCCTTTCTTTCTTTCATACACGTTTTATTCCCGGTAATAATAATTGCTTCGATTCGATCGAATTCACATATACAATACACGGAATTGTTGTGCGAAGACGAAGACGAAATGAATTCGTTCGAGTTGAAAGATAATTGTCGCACCAAACGTAGAATGTATTCCAAGAATAATATATTGTGTCATAATTATTGTTGTTTTTTAAATATACTACATATACACATATTAAACTCAAATCTTGAATGTTAAAGCAAGACAAACGGTTGCATGTTCGATCAGTTATGAAACCGTCATTTATGTGAAGACAAAATGAATTCGTTTGAGTTGGAAAAATAATTGTTGCACAAAAAGCAGAATGTGTTCCAAGAATAATTTGTTGTATGTACGTTTCAATCAACGACGATTTGCATTTCAATTTTGTTAAAATATTTTCACCCATTACATCAGTCGCAGCCTTCGTAAATATAGATTTATGTAAATTTTTTTAAATTAAAATGGATGCGTTGAAGGCAGATAATGTCTATTCATGTCGGTGGAATAATACATATAGTAGAGCAGCGCGGTTTTATTAATCAAGCAAAAAACGGTTGCGGGTCGGTCAAATTATTCAGTCAGGTTTAAAAGATGGCTTAATAAAATAGTAAAAGAATTTGCAAAATTTGAAATGAGTCTAAAGTTTGTTATTAAAACGCTTAAATCTGCGTTTAGTCATGAAACAGTTACTCGGACATCATCAATCAGTCAAAAACTATCGTATAATATTGTCTTCATGCCGCCAATGCTATATTTTGTTGGATACAAAAATATACAACTGGAATATAACAGAGCAAAAAACGATTGCTAAAATTACGTAATTGCATAAAATCTTCAATCAGTCATGAGGCAGTTACGCGTCCATCAATTTTTGATTGATTGTGCTAGAAACATGATAATTTGTGCATTGAAGGTTATTAATCCCAGCACATGAAAAAATCTTTCCACAAACAATTGAATAAATGCTAAACAATATTATTTGTTATTTTTAGTAAATAATTCTCTAATTTTCTTCAATCAGTTATGAGACAGTCACAAGCCAGTCAAATTATGTAAACCATCGTCCTATCTATAAAGATATATTATAATTTTTCTAAGTGCTTTTATGGCCATTAATCCAAACACTGCAAAATATTCTTCCACAAACAATTGAATAAATTTTATACAATATCTGCATACATATTTGATTTATTGTTATTATTTGCAGAACTGTCTAGCCTATTAAAGCAATTCAATACAATATATAAATTTTATGAATATTTTGCTAAATTATCTTGGATCAATCATGAGACAGTCACCAGTCAGTCAAATTATGTAAATCTCCAAATTAATGGGGGCTATAAACTTAAAAAATTTTCCTAAACATTTTCATGGCTAATAGTCAAAACACTCAAAAAAAAATCCTTCGACAAACAATTGAATAAATTAATACAATATCTACATTTACTGTTATTTGTTGTTGGTAGGACCGCCTCGCCACTTAAAACAATTCACACATAATTAACAAATAACCGTATAACATAATTTTGTGATGACGATGATGCGATTATTATTACTATTATGATTATTTTATTTTTAGCAAGTAATTCGCTAATTAATCTAACAATGTATCATTATTTAGCTCCAAATAGCGTAAAACACGCCGAAATAATATATTATACATATACTTGTATCTATGTGTATAATAAATATAATGAATTAAGCTAATTAATGGTTGTTCTTTAACGATTGCGCGCTTATTCACTTACTATATTAGTGCAGAAGACTAATCTTGATCAGCTGGCTGTAGTAGTAATGGCATTGCAACGGAACGCTTCCGCAAAATAATTCAAATCAACGTTTAAAGCAAAATCATGAAAATATGTACATTGCAAAATATACATGGGCCGTCTGATAAGTTTCCGATTTCTTCAATTTATATCAAATACTTGACTTGTTTATAATTTTTTCTAAATTTACTTATGTTTGCAGTTTTTTGCAATTTTCTGTAATCTTTTTCGTAATTTTCAATATTTTTGGGACTTTTTTGTGATTTTTTATCAATTTTCTTGCATTTTTACAATTTTTTTTGATACTTTTTATTGTATATACTGTATTCTGAAAAAAGTGCGCAATAGTAACAAAAAAAATCCGAAAAAGTATGGCGCAAACAATGAAAAAGTTTTAAAGAACCACAGAAAACTGCAACAAACAGTAGAAATATAATAAATAAATTGAGAAAGTTGGGAACTTATCCAGCCGACCATGTTTCTATTAACATTATAAATTTTACTTAACTATTTTTTTTCAATTTATTTATGTTGGCAGTTTTTGGCAATTGTCTGCAATTTTTGTTGTATTTTTACCATCTTTTCGTGATTTTCACTGTTTTTTGCAAGTTTTTGCGATTTTTTATCACTTTTTTTGTATTTTTTACAACTTTTCTAATACTTTTTCTTATATTTACTGTAAAAAAGCTAGAAAATAACAAAAGATAGCAAAAAAGAGCGTAAAAATCAGGAAAACATGGCGAAAACGATGAAAAAGTTATCGAAGAAAATGAAATGCTATACGATTCAATATTTCGCTTCTCCACTTTTCGTTCGTTATGTTTACCTGGTTATCTCCACCACATGTCACATCATAAAAACATAAAAAATCATGATAGTTTTGCAATTCAAAAGTCTTATCTGACATATAATGCATCAATATCAAAAATCGAATGAAATGAGTACAAAAGTAGATATAATATGGGGGAATCATTTATTTCAATGAGATTCATAAAAATAGGCGCTGCCATCTGCTGCTGCATCACATTGTTGATGGTAAGACATGATTTTATTCATGCTATGAAGACTAATTTATTGTCGTATATCTTATACGTATAGTTGGGCGCTTTAATGGCGAATGGAAGAGGTGAGGAGGTCCAGCAAATAGATAATAAAAGGTTAGATGTTGATGCTGATAGAAAATCATTGGATGGAGATAATAAACATGACGGACATCAGAGAGAGGACAAAATATACGAGGTCGAGCAAATAGATTGGCAAAACTATAAGATGGTCAAGGTACCGTTATCTTATTCAATTGATGATACCTATCGCTCAGAGGAAGAGTTCTTCGAGTTGTACGAGTTCGTGAAAATTAAATAAAATTACATGGAAATTGTAAGGCACTTTTGCTGAAAGTGAAATAGTTTTTTGCAAATCTATTAAATCGTTTATGAAAATTTTGCCGCAATTTTCTTTTAGTATCTGCACGAAATTCCTGAACATTCAATTTTGGTATGGATTTTTCTTTGTGTTTGGTGGAAATTCTTGCGATTTCTTGCCATTTCTTCTTTGACCATAATTTTTGCACTTTTTTATCCTCTTTGTTTTACATTTATCTACAATATTTACGTTTTTTTCGTTCATTTTGTCTGCTATTTTATGAAATTAATCCAATATACTAATAATAGATTTAATGTACAGCATGTTATCTCCACCACATCATAAAAATATCAAAAATCGTTATACTTTTGCAATATACGAAAGTCTTATCTGACACATATAATGCATCAAAATCAAAAATCGCATAAAATGAGTACAAAAATAGATATTTCATGGGAGAATCATTTATTTCATTAAGAATCATGAAAGTAAGCGCTGGTTTCTGCTGCTGCATCACATTGTTGATGGTAAGACATATTTCTTTCAATGATTAATCTTGCTATAATGATTAATTTTTTTTTTCGTTTATCTTATACACGTATAGTTGAGCGTTTTAATCGCGAGTGGAAAACCTAAAGAGGTCCAGCAAATAGATTGGCAACAAAATATGTATAATAGGTTTACATGGTAAGGATGATGGAGAATCATTGGATGGAGATGATGAATATGATGACGGTCACATACAGGAACCAATACAAATATATAAGGTTGCGAGAATTCAATACAATTACATGGAAATTACAAGTCACTTTTGCGGAGAGTGAAATAGATTTTGCAAATCTATTAAATCGTTTATGAAAATTTTGCCGCAATTCCTTTAGTTGGGTGGAAATTCCTGCGATTTCTTGCCATTTCTTCTTTGACCATGATTTTTGCACTTTTATCCTCTTTGTTTTACATTTATCTACAATATTTACGCATTTTTCATTCTTTTTGTCTGCTATTTTATGAAATTATTCCAATATACCAATTATAGATTTAGTGTACAGCATGTTATCCCCACCACATCATAAAAAACTCAAAAATCATTATAGTTTTGCAATATGCAAAAGTCTTATCTGACACATATAATGCATCAAAATCAAAAATCGCTTAAAATGAGTACAAAAATAGATAATGTTTCATGGGAGAATCATTAATTTCATTGAGAATCATGAAAGTAAGCGCTGTCTTCTGCTGCTGCATCACATTGCTGATGGTAAGACATTTCTTTCAATGATTAATCTTGCTATGAAGATTAATTTTTTTTCTCGTATATTTTATACACGTATAGTTGAGCGTTATAATCGCCAGTGGAAAACCGAACTTGGGTCCCGCTCTGCACAATGTACCTAAGGTGGTTCAGCAAATACTACATTGGCAACGCTATAGGTTTAATAGGGTGCCTAACTTGGGTGGTAAAGAAGATGATATATGACGGTCATATGTACAAGAAGTGGTAAAGTTGTGAAACTTCAATAAAATTACATAGAAATTGCAAGTCACTTTTTCTTAGAGTGATTAGTTTTTTTTTGCAAATCTCTAATCTTTTATGAAAAATTGGCCCCAATTCCTTTAGTATTTGCACGAAATTGCTAAACATTAAATTTTGGATGGATTTTTCTTTGCGTTGGGTGGAAAATTTTGCGATTTTTTCTGATTTTTCCTTGATCTTTTCTTTTTTTTCACAATTCCTCGTCTCCTTGCTTATTTTTGTCCTCTTTCTTTTACATTTATCTACAATATTTACGCTTATTTCATTCGTTTTGTCTGCAAACATTGCAACTTTTTGTTATCTTCGTTTAAACAAATTAAGTGTTACTAAATAGTTTTTTGTTTGTAAAAATTTAACATTTTTGTAGGCGTAAATGAAATTGCAAGTCACTTGTTCTGAGAGTGAATGGTTTTATTGCAAATTTCTCATTTTTTTAATAAAAAGTTTGACTCCTTGCGTTTTTTGCTCTTTTTATCCTCTTTCTTTTACATTTATCTACAATATTTACGCTTTTGTCGTTCTTCTTGCTTAAAATTGCAACAACTTAATTTTTGCTCTATTTTTGTTTCTTTTTTATATGTGAAATTACTCAGATACATCAATAATAAACTCAGTGTATAGCATGTTATCTCCACCACATCATAAAAATATCAAAATTAGTATAATTTTGCAATACAAAAGTCTTATCTGGCACATAATGTATTAAAAACTTTAATAACGTCTGAGTGCAAAAATAGATATTATATGGGAAAATCATTTATTTCCTGAGAATCATGAAACTAAACACTACTTTCTGCTACTGCATCGCCTTATTGATGGTAAGACATCTTTTTCAACGATTAATTTTGCTATAAAGACTAAATTTTGTCGTATATCTTATAGTTGGGCGTTTTAATTGCGAATGGAAAGCAAAATCTTGATGAGGATAAGAAAATACCTCAGCGTACGCTAGAACTCGATCAGGTGTGGGAAGACTACAGGCTGGAAACACTGAAAAAACATATGACCGAATAGAATAAGATTTAATAAATAGATCAGTTTTTCCTGTTTGTAAAAATTTAACATTTTAAATAAATTTTGCACACTCTCAGAAAAAGTGTCAGGCAATTTCACGGAAGTGTCGCAACTTTTTTCCTTGTATATTTGACATCATTCACCCCCTCAGAAAAAAGAAATATTCGTTTTAATATTGCGCCTGCACGAAATGCGACGACCCATTTCTCAACAATAACAACTTTTTTTCTTCCTGCATCCTTGTGTGTTGTGCAACTTCGCACAATATTTTATCTGCGTCTCGTGCGGCAGACTCGTATTCCGATGTGAGCAATAAGCAAGAGTCTCTCTACGCCGACGTCTTAAACAACGTACCTTAATTTATTACCAGAAGTTGATAAATTATAAAACAACGATGTGATGTATTATTGTTGTTTATGTGAATTTGGCTGCTCGGGCTTATCGATCGATTCAACCCGGCCGCCTAATAATTATCGCCCACCGTTCGTCATCGCACAATATTGTTGTATTTGCTGACATAAATGGATTAATTAATAAAAAAATAAAATATATAGCTAATTTATTACGATATAAACGTTATTGCTTTTTAATCGATATTAATTTAATATTTTATGTTACATTGTTTGTTGACATGTAGGCAGGGTGGCCTAAGGCACGCCTTTTTAGTAAATATCGGAATAATCTAGTAGATGGCGTAGAATTTAATTAGGATAAAAGTATATATATGGGTATGTATAATTGATGTTAAAATAATTTAAAAAAAACACATTAAAATTTTAAAATTATAGCGTCGCCATCTCTTGGAACAATGGTTTACATTTGAACTGATGTAGATAAGGTTGCCTAAGAATAAAATCCCGAGAATAATCTACTAGATGGCGTAGAATTTAATTATAGCTTTAAGTTTAAAATAAATGATAAAATTAATTAAAATACGTTGAAATAATTGAAAAGAATCTTCTTTATTTTACATAGATGTTAATTAAATATATAAATTCACATTTAAATTACAAAATACAGAATCGCCATCTCTTATGAATTAATCAAACTACAGAATTTAAAAAAACCTTTATGAGATGGCGCATAATTTAATTAAGTTAAAAATATATAAAATTAATTAAAATACGTATAAAATTATTTAAAAAAATCCCATTTCTATTTGAAACGTTAATTAATTAAATAAATTACAAAATATAGAATCGCCAACTCTTATAAATTATACAAACTACCGAATTAAAAAAAACCATTATGAGATGGCGCATAATTTAATTAAGTTAAAAATATATATAAAATTAATTAAAATACATATAAAATTATTTAAAAAAACTCCCATTTCTCATATAAAAACGTAAAATTAATTAAATAAATTCACATTTAAATTACAAAGTGTAACGTCGCCATCTGTTGCAAATTGATGCAACTCTAAACTTATAAAAAGACGATTGCGCGAATGGGCAAAAAACAACGTAAAAAAGACGACAATTTAATAACATCACATTCACCAACCGATGCGCCTAATGAAGTAATCCCCCCGCCAATTAAAAACGTTTCTGGGCCAACTGTTGCACATTTGCACAATTTCGTCGAGTGATTTAAAACGTATTTTTCCGCTTTAACTGCAGCGCATTGCGACCTTACTTCCTTGAAACAAGAAAAAAACTCGCACACATAATTTTTATCTGGTGGCGCTTAATCATCTTTTCACATTTCATCACACGCCAAATTGCGTTTCCATCCATCTCTCCCGAAAATTAAAAAAAATCGAGGCGCAATCCATCACATTGACATGCTAAGCAAAAGTAAAAAAATAAATTTTTTTGAGTGTTAATGTACTACAGAGAAAAAACGGCCTAGTCCCCCCTCCATCCAACAAATAATCAAAAAAATGTTTTTGCGAGTGTTAATGACGTTGTAGGAGTAATTAAACAAGTTTTAATTCGGATTGATATTAAACTGCCAGCGAGCGCGGCGCAAATAAATCGTTACGATGTAAATACGAATGCGAATGGAAGTAAGGAAATCGAAATGCTGGATGGGTTTTGTCTTTCAATCGACGAGGTGATAAATTAATGTGTGCTAAAAGGGGGTAGGATGAAATATTTGCGGCTTCGAACGATTTTTCCTTGTTTTTAATTAGTTAATGCTTTTGTTGTCGATTTTTTCATGTATTCAGCGCGTTAAATTATGGTGTTATCTTCTATTTTTGTTTAAGTAACGCTTTTAGATGTCTAAAAATGCTTATTTTCAAGGTTAATATTGAAAAGTGTAATGTGAGTATGTATGCAACCAATAGTGCACTGCATATGTAATACTATTTCGACCCATTTTATGCATGCTATAATTATATTCTGTTTAATTAATTAATAGGTAATGCTTCTATTTTAATATTTCTCAAAATGTTTATTTTTGTAATAGGCAACCAATAATGCATACTAATCTTGATACCTCGCAATTGCTGTATACCATAATTCAGAAATCCATTGCTTAGACGAGTTTTTACCATGAAATTTTATAAATTTGTTTATATAGGCAACTAAAAATACACACAATAACCATAATTCACTATCTATTACATCAATTCTAGGCTTTTTATGCATTGTCTGATCACATTTGATTTAATTAATCGATTTTTCGTGCCTTTATTGTTGTATTATGTCTCAA
The DNA here is from genome assembly GCA_030264715.1 of Adinopsis sp. GC000173. NCBI lineage: Eukaryota > Metazoa > Arthropoda > Insecta > Coleoptera > Staphylinidae > Adinopsis > Adinopsis sp. GC000173. The sequence continues at coordinate 18,011 of JARJDW010006744.1, read as the reverse complement.
AACTTTGCCGATGTTAATGTAGACAACCAACAATACATAATAATCAAATTCCCTCGTGATTACTTTGACTGTATCACACGATATTGTTGAAAATAAAACCATTCTGTATGTAACCAACAATACACTGCAAATTCCGGGACTATTTATGTCGCGGCGCGCAGTAATTATAGACGATATGGCTTAATTGATCGATTGTGCAGCGACGCGACGCTGACGACGTCGAAGTGCATGTATGTAGGTGTGTATTGTGCAATTATACAACGTGCAAATTAACTATTCTGTTCAAATATGGACGCTGAGGCAACTACTGCATCATCATCATCATCAACAGCCATCAAGTTGTTGGAGTCGGAGGAGTACGACAAGAAAGTGCGCATCAATCAGTGGCACGATAAGATGATGGCGCACAAGAAGATTCTCTTCGCGTCCGAGTTGAAAATGTATCAGCTGGAATTGTTGCTTTCGTAAGTCTATATTACAGAAATTTATCTATTTACATAAAAACATATAAAAATTAAATGAAAGATCAAATGGAGACTAATTCGAGATCATTTAAAAGCTAATATATCCCAGTATTTAGAAAACTCGGCATATAAGACATTTTTGATATACTAATTCTCAATTTTGTATCTGTCTACAAGGTGCGTTCAATAGGTATCAAAAAAATTCACAACAAAATTGAATGGAATGCCGAAGGTAAACCAATAGAAGTTTGTTTAGAAGCTAATACACGTCAAAACCGGCGTATAAGGCGCACTCATAATATTTGAATTTTCATCCTCAAATCCTTATTTTTTGTCATTTTTTGGACAGTATTATTATTACTTCCAGCTTGGACCTTGTATAATAAAATGTGCGTGTCGTTTCATTAAAATTTTTATGCTTCTCTCAAATGCGATTAAGGGTGCATTTAAAAATATACAAATAAATAAATTTTTGAACTGTATTCTACGGTAAAATCATCTTTGCAGCGTATAATCGCGCCTATAAATCACATCTGTTATTTTACTTACAGTGCGAACCTCGTATAGCTAGGCATGCATTGGAGTACATATTTAAAATGAAACAAATGTTGATCAGTCTCAAAACTTTTCAGGCATCGAATATAACTTGTATTCGCATTACTTATAGTGTGGACCTTGTATAATAAGATGTGTGCGTATCGTTTCATTATGATCATCATTATTTCCACGCGCTTGTGTCGAAATTCGATTAAGCCTTATACAATATTTATACTCTCTTCTGCGCTAATTGCAAATTACTGATTAATTATCAATATGAAGTAGGTAGGTATAGTTAGATATCTTATAACGTTGCCTATAAATCACAAATGTTACTTTACTTACAGTGCAAACCTCGTGTAGCAAGGCGTTCATTGCAAAAAATTAAAGAAATTGAATAAAATATTGATCGGGCTCAAAACTAGTTAGACTTTCGCATTTCTTACAGCGCGGACCTCGTATATAATAACATGTGTGCGTGTCGTTTCATTATGATCATCACTATTTCCACGCGCTTTTGTCGAAATTCAATTAAGCTTTATATACTATATATATACCTACTCTATGTTGCGCTAATTGCAAATTACTGATTAATTACCAATGTGGAGTAGGTAGGTAGTTCTAGTTAGTTATCTTATAATAACGTCGTCGTAAATTTGCGCGCTCGCGGTAGGGCAAAGGTGATTGAAATAATGCGCTAGCGCCCACCCGCTACTGCTGCTGTATGATGATAATTAATTCAAGGTTGTAATTACTTTTCAAGTTTTTGATTACGTACTTAGACGCTATATAGGTGTATTTTATTAGATACATAATATATTCGTCTGTTGAAGCAAAATTTTGCCATTTATTTTATTATTAAAATTGTTCTACGCGTAGTAGTAGATTTAATGAAATTATAATGGACGTGAAAAAAGAACAATAATGTAACGTTTCGTAAAATTATGAATCTTGTTGTTGTTAAATATAAAGTACCTTCTTTTTTTCTTGTGAAATGTTGTATGATATATGACTTTTTTGCTTAATTTGAAGATAATAGACGAAATAATAGAGAAATTTCAGCTAATTTAGAGTGAGTCAAATTCTGGTTTATGTATAGGCAACTTATTATACACGAATTAAAATTTTCCAGCAATTTTTAGTATCCAAATGAGAAATAAAATCTCAACACTTATTTTTTGTAGTAATTTTTAGAAATACATATAGTTCCGACACTTATTGCAAGACTTGATCTCAATGAAATTGTATTCAAGTTGCGCGACGCTTTTCCTGAGAGTGCGCAATTTTTGTGGTAAGATCGCAAAGATTTTACCCCAACGCAAAGAAAAATCGATTCAAAATTTAATGTTTAACAAATGATGGAGCTAACAATAAGTATGTGCATCGTATACGATATGCGACAAAAAAATTAGACAAAATTTAAAAAATAGTCTTACCAAGTTTCGTTTCGTGATTCTCTGCAAGACAAATGATTCTCCTCTATTTGATATCTATTTTTGTACACTCAGACGTTTATTAAAATTTTATTAGATTTTTTATGCATTATGTGCTAGATAAGACATTATGTATTGCAAAATTATAAGATTTTCAATTTTTTTATGATGTGGTGGAGATAACACTGAATCTATAATTGGTATGTGAGCAATTATTTGCTTTGGATTAGATTCTAAAAAGTAAGTTGGCCAAAATTTTTATTTGAAAAATATAGATTTTAGCCAAAAATTGCGAACTCTCATAAAAAGTGTCACGCAACTTACAGATATCAAATTTCATTAGAGTATCAACTCTCGCAATAAGTGTCGCAACATCAAAAATAATTATAATAAAATATTATATTCTATGTATTACTATTTATATGAGAAACAATAAATTTGTAGAAAAAAATAATTTGCAACCTTGAATTATTTTCTAAACAACCTTCTTATTTGCACAATTTTATTCGAAATTTTTACCGCCGCTCATCATTTCCCCATCCGCTCGCTCTTAACGATATCATCACACAATCTAAGTAATGTTGTATTTGCATTTCAGAGATTATGGCAATACGAACAAATTGCGCTGGTCGGTGAGAAATTGCGAAATACCGAACACCATCACGCACGAGACGAAGATAAGACGACGACGATGCGTTGATGCAAATGACAACAAACAGCCGGAATTTGCCTAATTAATTTTTTGTCTACTATAAATATTTATTATATTTTCGAAAAAAGTAAATAAATATTTGGATTTGCATTAATTTTTATCATATGTTGTTGACATTTTGGAAGAATCAGTATGGTATTCGATCAATGAATGGGGTAGTAATTGGCCAATTAATATGCGATTTGTGTAGGCGGAGTTGCCGATAAACATTTGCATGATAATCATCGCCATCTAGAGTAGATTATTGTAATTATTATGAACTTTGCCACTTGAATGACATCTGTGATCATTCCCATCAGCTATACATACGAGGATGGACTAAAAAGTTTACAGAGACATTAATTAATTTACCAAATTATTTATTATTTTCTAAAAATAAATAAACGTTTGGATTGTATTAATTTTTATCACATTTACGTTTTAACATTTTTACTAATCAGCAGAATTCGATCGATGCTAATCGGTCATTTAATATGCGATTTATGTAAGTGGAGTTGCCTATAAGCATTAACATAATAATCATCACCACACCATCTAAACTAGATTATTATAATTATTATGAACTTTGACAGTTAACTGACATCTGTGATTGTATGAAATAAATTATACGAAGGTGGTCTGATAAGTTTCAAGCAATAAACAGTCACATTTTGCTTAATTAATTGTTTTAAAGAGTTAATACTGTCTAAAAATAAATATGTTTTGTGTGCATTAATGTATTTAATTACATTTGAATGATGCTATTTTTACGAATCATCAGTAGACTTCGATCAATGCGCACAAATAGGCCAATTAATATGCAATTTATGTAAATAGAGTTGCCTATAAGCATTTCCATGATACTCATCGCTATGTACATAAGATTACTGACATAACTTTGCTACTTGAGTGTCATATGTGATCGTTCACATCAACTATATAATACGAGGTGCGACTGAAAAGTTTCCAGCGACAACAGGTTTTATTTTGTTGAATTAAATGTGGAAATATTTAATATTCTTTAATAAAAAAAAAACAGTTTGGTTTACATAAATTTTTATCATAGTTGGAATTGTTGACATTTTTAAAACATTCGAATCAATGCTAATCGCCCAATAAATATGCGCTTTGTGTAGGTAGGTGGAGTTGCCTATAAACATTTGCATATGATAATCATCGCCATCTAGGCTAGATTATTGCAATAACTTGAACTTTGCCACTTAGATGACATCAGTTATCATTGGAATCAACTATACGAGATCGGGTTGAAAAGTTTCAAAGCATAACCATTAATTTCACATCAATTTTCGCAAAAAGAAATAATAAAAATGGAAAAAAGTAAAATTGTGAAAAGAGATACGTTTTTCCTCCATATTTTGCATTATTTTCACTTTTTTGGGTTTCTTCTTGTTCTTTGTTCATGTTATTTGCAGAGAAATAAAGTAAAAAATTGCAAAAAGAGGGAAGAATGTAAAGTAATTTCTTTTCAGACCGCTCTCGTATAAATTGAAGTATGTTACACAAAAAAAGACAAACGCCGGCAATAATAATATAAAGAATAACGCAATTTTTGTGCAATTTTGCTGATATGGCGCGTTGTATAAAATAAAGTAGCGCACACACACGCTAATAATAATACATATATGATGATTAATGTTCAATAATTTACCTTCAAAATTGGTTGCTGTTGCTGTCATATAATCCACAATGAGATCTGAAACAGAAATAAATCGCATTAAATAATGTTTTATTCATATACATACATACTATGAATATGATTTTTTCCAAGAATTTGCTTTTATTTGAAAGGTGACGTGTAAATTTACACAAAAAATAATCATAAAAGTCTATTAAAGCTGAGTTGCAACATAATTTTTATTGCAATTTTGCGCATAATTTATATTCGCATTCTACGAGGGTGGTCCAAAAAAGTTTTAAGCAGTTGTCCTAATTTCACTCCTTTTTTGGCGATGAATATGGTGACGCGTAAATTTACACAAAAAACATCATTAAAGTTAAGTTACAACATAGTTTTTGTTGCAATTTTAGCGTAATTTACATTTTTGCAATGTACGAGGGTGGTCCGAAAAGTTTCGAGCATTCGTTATTTTTTTCTTCACTTTTGGCAATGAAAATTGTTATTTAAAAACGCGTAATTTATAAAAAATATTAAAGTTAATAAAAATTGAATTACAACATATTTTATTGCAATTTTAGCATAATTTAAATTCACATTCAACGAGATTGGTTCGATAAGTTTCGACCAGTCGTCCGTTTTTCGTTCACTTTAGGCGATGAATATGTTTTTTTCCAAGAAAATTGTTGTTTAGAAAGGTAACGCATAAATTTACTCAAAAATAATAAAATAAAATCTATTAACGTTGAGTTACAATATATCTTATTGCAATTTTAGCATTCTACGAGAATGGTATAAAAAGTTTCAATCAATCGACATTATTTCACATTTTTCATGGTTTTTTGTTTCTTTATGCATTTTTCATTCCTTTTTTATGTTATTATTTAACTATTACTGTTTTTTGGACATTTTATGCAATAAAATTGCAATATATTATTAAAGTATTCAAACAAAAAATCAAATATTCATGCTGTTTTGTTTTATTTTGTGTTTTTCATTCCCTTTTCATGTTTTTTTTACTCGTAATGCACATTAAAGAAATTAATACCCAATTAATGGTGCACAATGCTATTTTTTACATAAATTTAACATTTTATGCAATAAGAGTCCAAAAAGTTATTAAATTCAAATAAACAATCCAATAGATGGCGTTGTAACATTAATGCATAATAAAATTATTAATAATCAGGCGTGACTAGACTAGTCAATAAAAAAAAACAGGAAAATTACACAACACATCTTTTATGAATAATATGCATAAATGCTAAAACAATTTAAAATAATGAAAGTATTTGTGTTGCAACATATACAATATATAGTTTTTTATAACAATAATAATTGGCAAATATTATAAATATCTAACCTAATCTAGAAAAATCGATTGCGTTAAAATTGTTCGTTTCGTCGTTGGGGTTTCGATTCCAGCAAACCAATTTAAAAATAATTTGGTTTGTTTGTTGCTTCATCGTGGAATGTATACACACACATACGAATAGAAGAGAGCGAGAAATAAAGAAAGACAGAAAAAAGTATGGTTAAAAATAAGTTCAACGAACGACTTTTTCCATATATGTATTATAATGAGCGTGAAGGCAACATTGCATGTTTCCGCTATGATGTGTTTTTTTTCGTTTTCAATTCAACCTCTTCTTCCTATATGTATGTAATTTTTACACACACTCGCATCCAGCCGGTGTACGAGTATATACGCAAATTGTTTATTAATGCATAATAATTGCACACATAAATGATTAATTACGTCAAATTGCAGAGCGTGTAGGTGGTTTTGTTTTAATGTCAACAAGCTTGCATAATTAGCCATACATTCTTTAACTGTTTTGTATAATCTTATATATAGCTTCTTGTTTCTCTAAATAATTATTAATACTTAAACATAGGAAAAAGTTGGGTAATGGCGACCACCAGGTAATACCACAGACAATATATTAGGGGCAGATGGGAATTCAGATGGGAGAATTGTGTCGCAGTTTTGCTGTATTTTAAGTTGCCTACATATTGACAATAAAGTAGATTCCATTTTTCGCTTTACCTGCTCCAACTTCAAGTCGTACTTTACTCCCTTATTGTGTTGCCATTCTTTGTCTGTTGTCATATATACGCATGCAACATTTCGCATTTAGAGATGAGAGATTACAACACTGTACAATTTTTGGTGGTTCCATCTACAGGAATTTAAATATAGCGTGAAACCCAAAGCGACATGCCGCGCAAAAAACTAACATTTTTCGCGACAATTACATAGACTTCCTATCTGTCCCTAGTATATTGTTTGTGGTAATACAGCAACCTGGCCTATCTCAAAAATTATTAGGTGTAGAGATCAGAAAAACGCATCAGTGCATCGAAATTGAAGCCAAATTATAATTATTTCTGTATTTGATAATACATATACAAAGAGGAATTCTTCTCTTCATTACTGAATATTTTAAGATATAATTTGGCCAAGATTGCCCTTCACATCTCGTTGAAACAAAATTTGCCCAACGGGGTAATGACGCTCCTAGCTTAATTTGTCGTGAATTTGGAAAATGCAACGAATAATGGTTTAGATGTGAATTATGTTTGGGATGGCCCAAGAGGAATGCAGTTTACAGGAATCTCTGATAATTACAAATGTGATTTTTGTATATTTAACGAGTTTACAATATGTAGCCTTTTTACCCATTTTATTTGTTAGAGCGCAATTACCCATTCATGATTTTTGCTCCTCATCTAATTTTTAAATTTTTGTCTGATTATTCATTCTAATTTTTGCAATTGCTAATGATATTAATTTGCTTAGTGTTGTTGGTTGCATAAATACACCGCATATTGTGCGTCACTCACACCTTTCCGTCTATTTTGTTTTCTACTACCAATTCCATTGTTTGGCAATGCTGTTGAGTTTTTTTTTCAACTGTGCCGACAACGGTTATTTGGCGAAATATTAATTATACCAATTCCGTATGGATTACTACCCGAATGAAATTGCGGTTGATGTCGTGTTGGTTGCATAAATATTGTAGTGAGTTTTTTAATTGACTCTATGCTGCTCTATACACACACCTTTTTGTAATTTTGCAAATTCATTGTTTTTTGGGTGTATAGTGTATACAATTGCTATTCCGCAGTCGATTACTAAACGCAATTAAATAAAATTTCAACTGGAACTGTTGTGGAGAAGAAAAAGAAATAAAATGTAATGTTATTTGTATAACTTAATATTTTAACTAATCATTTCCGAAATGAATATTATATATCCCCATAGAAATACATTATATTAAGAGTATCTCTAAATGTTTATCCCATATTCATTGCTGATTAAATTGATTGCATAAATATTGCAGTGTTTTTTAATTGAATTATCACCACACCCCTCTTTTGCAATATTGCAAATTCATTGCTTTTACAACAAATCAATTAAAGAAAATTTCAATTGGAATTATTTTCAAGAAGAAAACAAACCTCAATGAAATATTACTTGCACAAATTGATTTTTAAGTAATTATTTACGAAATGCTAATTAAAATTTTGAAGTGTTTTTGACTGCACACACACACACACACACATTTTAGCGATTTTGTAAATACATTGTTTCATGTTATTTAGCAATCAATTAAATAAATTATCAGTTGGAACTGTTTTTAAGCAAACATATTTACTTATATTTAATTAACATTTCAAAATAACTATTTACATATACATCTTTCCGATATATTCACTAGTTGAAAAGACTTTAAAAACATTGAATTCGAAACTGTCAGAAACAGCTGTTGTGATAGAAATCAAATAACATACAGTTTGAATACACAGAGCGAGAAAAGAATACGATTGGTGGTTGAATTTGGATGATTGTCATGAACAAAAATGTAATATTGGTTGCATACATTTAAGAACTTATTAATTATTCATATCAACAAAATTATTTATTAGTAATTGATGACATACTGATTGATGTTCGATTAAAATTGCGATTTTAATGCCATTTTTTTAATTAGTTTCATGTGGATTGCATATATAAATATGTATTGTATTTGTATTAACCACTTAATGCACACATTAATTTCAAATTTTCTGTCAAAAAATGATCAGTTTTTTAGTACCCATATATGGTTGGACGTGTGACACACGTCCATGTTCAAAAATTACCAGAAACGAATGAACGTGTCAGACACGGCTTAGTGCATTAAGTGGTTAAACATTTTGCACCATTTTTTGTTGCTTATGGAAAAAAAGGAGTTGTTTGACAATCTATTACTTTCAGTCAGATAAAAAATACATAAACATCGTTGCCACGAATATATTTCCGTGTCAGTCAGTCAAGTAAAACGTATAGTAATGTTGCTTGCATAGAAATTGAAAAACTTGTTTTTCATCAATTTTATTACAAACTAATGATTTCCACGAAAACATAAATTATTTAATATAATATTTATGACTAGTAATCTATGTCGTATTGATTCTTATTAAAAATTATCGTTTTGACGCTATTCGTGATGAATGTCATAATAGTTGAAGAAATAAAGTTCGTACCATGGTGGGGTGAAAAAAAACAGCAAAAAATCAAAAAAAAGTTGCAAAAATTAACACAAAGCACAAAAAAGTCGTATAAAACAGTGAAAACTATGAAACAAGTGGTAAATAATTAACCAAGACCATGAAAAAGTTCAAAGAAACTTTTCAGACCAACCTCGTATTGTTTATAAATTATACATTTTGTTTGGTAAAAAAAGCTATTTGAAGATCGTAGTAAATGTATATTTAAATTAATTATTCACCATTATAAAATTGCTTAATAAAATATTTATTACTGATTTATATCATATTGATTAATGATAAATATGCGTTGAATGCCATTTCTATGAGTGTGTCATATTGGTTGCATAAATAAAATATTATTTACGTTTTGCACTTTTTTTTTAAGTGAAACGTAGCAAATATAATGTTGATGGCATAATTTTTTTTGTCAAAATTTCGTTACAAACTAATTATTTCAAACAATAATTTCATTTAATGAAATAGTTATTATAAATGTCTATATTTATTGCTGATTAAAGTTGCGGTTAGAGTATTGTACCGCCAATTTTGTAATTATTTTCAATAATAAACATGTAATTCGACGAAATGTTTATGCTGCCTCTTTATTGATTCTTATATAAAATTGTGGTTGATGATTGTTATATTGGTTGCATAATACATTATATTTTAATTGCACTTACTTATACTTCATCTGGTAAGATATTATTAAGAAAGATTAAATAAGTAATGAGATATTTTTTTGGGGCAGAGAAAAATTGAAATGTAATATTTAAATCGCTTGAAATATAGTAAAGCGGGACATTCACGTCCCAACTTGTAGTCCAACTAGTAGTCCAACTGTCAAAGTTGGATCCAAAATCGGACCGTGAGTAGGCTTGTTGGATTGTTGGAAATCTAGTTGGACGAGTTGGAACATTTGGAGGTCCAACTTCCAACTCCGATTTCCAACTGGCGACGGAGTAGGAGCGTGAATGCGGGAGTTGGACTACAAGTTGGACATTTATTTGGATGATTTAACCTCAATTCTATGACTCTTTTTTTTATATTGAACATGCATTGTGGGTTGCACAATTTTACAGCGGCGAGTGGCAAAAAGTTGCTCAAATTGCGACAAGTTGCGTAGACTTCACACGATACATTTTTTGGCTGAGCGACGTATACAACCGTGAAAACAGAGTTGGACTGAAGTTGGAGCGCAAGTTTGATTGAAAGTCGAATAATGAGTGGAGCCTACTGTCAAACTAGTCGTCCTACTAGTTGGACTACAAGTCGGGACGTGAATGGCCCGCTTTACCGTTGCTTGCATCGGACTGCGTAATAAAATCAAAGGCAATAATCAACCACTTTAGTGAGTGTGAGTTATTTGAGGTTAGAATTTTAAAAACATGCCTAATTTTCTTTTGCTTACAAAACGGACCTAAGAATTATCGTTGGTTGCATCGGGCAGCTTCTAGTAAATATTATAATATAGACAAAATTACAACTTTTTATTACCTATCTTAAATTAAAATATAAAGTGACAAATATGTATTTCAGGAATAATTATTCTCAATATAAATTCGTTGTAATATATTTTGAGTATTTAAAATTATATAAAATCGTATTTATTTACCAACAAATGTTTTGATATTTCTTTTTATTTCTTATAAACAACTTTTTACATCTGAATAAAATTATATAATATTTTCTCGAAGCATGTTTTTTGAAAATTTAATGTGGACTTTGGCATTAAAAATTAATGAAGATGTTTATTAATCTTTATAATTTTTATTAAAAATATATATAGTAATATATTCTTGCAGGGTTTATGATATAGAGTAATAAGCTTATAGATGTTACGTAATTCATTTGTTAACAATGTGAAGATGGATTTGGAGAAGTAAAAAAAACGAAACATCTCCTTAAACGCAATTAATGTAGATCACGTTTCCGACCCTTTTTACCCTCCGTGTAGCTATAGAAAGAGAGAGAGAAAAATGTACGCAATTAAGAAAATGGGATTATAAAACAAAACGCCCCCAATAAGATTTTCATTTGATTTGATCGAAAATGAAATCGAAGTAATGAGATTCAGTTAAAACGATGATGATCCGCAACCAATCACACATAAATTCACATATTAGACAGCCTCGACATACGACGCAGCATGTTTTTTATGTGTCACCGAGTTGATTAGCTGAGCTGGCAGATTTGGGCCGGGGAACGAGGCCGTCGAGGCTGCAGACGGCGACGAGGGCGTCGAGGACGCCGCCGTCGTTGCCGCAACGCACGCCTTCAATTTTTCCGACTTTGCACTCCACTCTCTCGATGGTTATTGTAAAATTTTATCAGCATCATTATAATGTAGCGGGGAAAAATGGTTTCGAGGCGCGCTTACATGTTATTATTGTGCGATGGAGAAGCTCGACAAACAATCGGCCCCGATATGAGCGGCGTTGGATGGGGGGGGCGCTTATTTTAAGTTCATTAGTTGGTATTTCATTGTATGCACGCGTTGAATTATAATGAATTTAAATTTTCATTCATAAATTCGGCGAAGAGGGAAGAATGCCAAAATGAAAGTGGGAAAATTACATCTTACTTAATATTACTAAATTCGCGCAAAGTTATTATTCAAATAGATTACTACTTAATCATACGTCCCCCAACATTCTTGCACAATCAAAAATGCTTAATATGTTGATTAACTACATTCCACTGGCGAAAAATTCGCAAACTTTTTGATTTATTAAATAGCTGAGCGTCGTAAAAACAGAAAATTGTAAGTTTTATTATGACATTAAAGCCGTAACTTTGTAATATAATTAAATCTCCTAATTAGTTTTTAGCAAAATTATAAACGTAATTTGAATGTGGAATTTTAGTTTTGCGACAAATGAATAAAATACAACACCATTAGGAAATTCATTGACGAAATATTATTATAACATGTGTTATGTTATAATTCAGATTTGTTAATATTTAATGCATTGTACTCAAACAGCGTACACGTTTGCGAGAGAAACTAAATTGCTGTTATATTTTATGTATTTATGTTAATAATGCGCTGCCACTAACTATGTGATGTAATGATGAAATAAACATAATGCGAAATAGATCTCAGTTTGGTATTGTTTCATGCAAATATCAGTCAACCGAACATCAAAATCAAAACACTTTTTATTCCAATCAATTATGCAATACTTTCTAATTGACGCCCGCAATCGGCAATTACCAATCGATGAAATAGAATTTTAATTAAAATACAATATATATAATATTGAATATAATAATAATATATAAAATAAGTTTAATTAATCTCAAACTCGTTCTCTTGAGTAATGCATGATTTTGTGCAAAAATAATTAAAAAAGTTTATGAATTAATTGGCAGCACAATGAAATGAAATTTTTCCAAAATTCGCCGCCACCACGGCTAAGATCCAATTTTCCCAAAACATCATTAAATATTTTATGAAATAATTTAATAAAAACGTTATAGAACATATTCGCTTCAATTTTAAATCTAATATTTTCACACATGCACTGATAAAATATTTTCATAACGTTGTTATGATATTGTACGATATAATAATACAAGATAATCGCATACACCGACATTTATTAAAATTAGTTGATTGCAGCGTTGTTGTTATTCTTTTCTTTTTGAAATGCCAAACTAAAAGAATAGTTTTATATGGCAAGGAACTTGATTCACTTCGTTTATTTATAGTATTTTGTGCGCGAAAAATATGTGTTATTATGTAATAAAAGCCGAAAGCTCGTTGCAGGAGAAATGCTAAAAAGTAAATTTGTTTAGTTTCAACTTTACGTTTGTTGCACTTTTGTGGAAATGGAACAGATGTAGGTCAATTCACAAATCATGTTTAATTCTAACCATTTTTGCATTTAAAATACAAGATTTCGATTAGCATCGTAACAATCATGTTTATATTAAAATATTTAGGAATTAATATCCATATTTAAAATAAATTAAAATTAAAGTAAAATATAGGGGAGAGTCAGCTACAGTTTTACATTATTATTTTAAATATCAGATATCTAGCGGCATATTATGAAATTAATTATGACATTATTCTTATAAAAATGTTGTTTTAGTTCAATTTAAAAAATAAGCAAGTTGAATGTTTCTTTTTGAATTTTATACATAATGATTATCTTTCTAAAAGCTATTCGATTACATTTATTTTCATTTTAACCAAAATTTGTAATATCTTAGTTTACTTCATTTATTTTTGCCCTAATTGTAACAAATAAAAAAGTATCATTGTTATGTTTTCTCATAAATAAGTTCATTTAATACATAATTAATTATCTTTATCATTTCCAAACTTAATTTTACTATTTGAAGGATGAGTACGATTTTAGTAAAAGATTGGTAAGATTTAGGATATCAATTGCCTAACTCGTACTTTTTCAACACTTTTAAAATAGAGCATTTTTATAATGAATAAGTCTTTATAAAAGTATTTATGTGATATAAATTAACAAATAACATGTTCTTTTAACATTTTACATCAAAATGTATGAGCAAATTTTCTCAATAAGACCATAAAGTTAAGTGGTACGATTTAGGCAACTCTCCCCTACTGCAAGTTATACTTATAATGATGTATAATTTCAAAATTATTGACAATATTTAATGATAACAATAATCTATATAATGATTTATTATTATTAAAAATGTAGTTTGAAATAAATGTCGTTTAAGTAAAAAGTTTTAAATTGCGGTTATCGCTCTATTCGCAGCCGTACCGTAATTTGGAATCGTTGTAGATTTTATCAAAAATTGCTTAAAGATATTCGAATTAAGTTAATACCGAAAGCATTACAACATTTAAACAATGTTATATCTCACCCACCCCCGTCTCCGAAATGTGAACAATCCCAGCATCTCACTGCTTACACATGATATCTCCTAATTCCCTAATCTCGTATTTTGTATACATACGTACGTATATAAGGTATGTGTTATTGTATCAAATATAAACTTCAACAACGTCCTTAACAAACTATTAAAATATTTAATTATAACATTTGCGCACTTGCAAAAGAAAAACAATCATTTGCATAATAACAACCATAACTATTTTATTGCTGAATGAAATTATGTTATTTGTTTATTATTTGCTACTAAGCTTTAATACAACATTAATTAAACAATAAAAAAAAGAAAAAGTTAGCAGATCTAAACAATTAATTAATGAATGCATTTACAAACGAACTCATCTCTTTGATGTCAATAAACGATTGTTAATACTTTTTTCTCTCTTCCGAATGCAAAGCGTAAGTGAATGGCTGCGCTAATTGCAACGCGAAAACGACCCTTTATAATTTTTCAATTTATCTAAATATTAATTTTATCGCATTTAAAAGCAATATTGATAGCAGACATTTTATGGAAAAATAGATTTAAATTGCATTACTATCAGATATCTATTTATATTATCTACCTAATAATATTTAATATTATACTACGTTCTTACAATAATATTTTATAGATCAACACGTTTTTGAAGAATTTTATTGGTATATTTTATTTATAACACATCTCGTTAGTTTGTTACCTGCATTTCAAGGACTTGTTTACGTATTAGACCGATGTACTGATTTTAGTTGTACAAAATTTGTCGCAGCAATTGTATGTGTGTTCAATAAAATTATCTAATATGTTGTGAAGTAAAGTGATGACATGATTTTCGTGTTTATATTTGTGGTTCAAAAATGATCAGTTTTGAATAAAATTATTTAAGTGATGAAATGATTTTCATTTTGTGTTTATATTTGTGGTTCAAAAATTATAAGTTTTCAATAAAATTATTTAAAATGATGTGAAATGAAGTGGAGTGATAAAATGATTTTTGTATTTTAACTTATCGTTCAACAATTGCAAGTGTTCAATAAAAGTATTTAAAATGTTGTGAAGTAAAGTGATGAAATAATTTTCGTATTTTTACTTGTGGTTCAAAAATTATAAGATTTCAATAAAATTATTTAAAATGATGTGAAGTGAAATGATGGAATAATTTTCGCTGCTGATTGCTTTTCTACTTAGATCAAGGTAAACTATCTATTGTATTTTATTATTTTAGGGAAATGAGAGAATTACAATTTACAAGCAGTTAATAACCGATAAGAAATTGCTTTGAACAATTAAATTATTTACTTTGAAGACTGCACAATTATAGTTGAAAATGAAAATAGAGATGCATTAAAATTGGCAAACGACCTAAATTCAATAAGCAACAAAACATCCGTTAAAAGCAATTTTTAATATCATAATAAATTTAAGAGGCAAATCTTTTAAGTTATTTGTTATAAAATATCTAAGTGAACAAACACCCATCGACTGTATAAGCTCATTTAGCATAAGAATGATTTAACGATGACATAAAACCAAGGTACTTTTAAAACAAGAAGAAAAAAGGACATTGAACAACCCTCATAAAACCTTTTTTTTTTCATAATTTTTCACTCATCTTTAAAAATAAAGTAAGGTAAAGTCTGCATGAAATTATGTTCTACATTTCTTATCGATAAAGCACGCTCGCTTTATCTTCCTGCTCTTCTTTTTACGCCAGATTTTTGCGCATAAAATATTAATTAACCTATTAATGTACGAGTTTTATTCATTAGTCGTTTTTATTAAAAATTTCAGCTATTTATTGCGCACAATAAAATGTTGCTTTATTAAACCGTAATGAAACTATTTGCTGTTATAAAACATTTCTTGTTAAAAAAAACTTTTATTAGCTAAACATGTGTGCTTTAAAAAAATGTTTTGTTCCACTTTGTCACGAATAATACGAACGACAGTTGTTCATTGTCATATAATATTTAAAACAACAACAAGAAAAAAAACAGTATTATACGTATATGTTACTTTTTCTCGATGCAGCATCGAGGAAGAGAAAGGTAAAAAACGGGGGAAAAAGAAAACAAAAGAAGGAAAATTACATTAAGTTAATCTGTTCAAAGCAAAAGCATAAAGTGCACAACATTTTTCATTATTCAGCTTGCCATTATGCATCTTCAAATACAAACTTTCTTTTATGTGAGGCAATTTTCTTGATATCTTAAACCATATATTTTGCTCTCTAAGTTTTTTGCGTTTCGGATGCTTTTTCTCGTTCAGAAACACTTGTATGTAGTTTTCCCGCTTTTTTCCTTCGTCGTCTTGAAGGCAGAGCGCGATGAGAATGGGTTTTTAATTAGAAATGAATTTTACTTTAAATGGAATTAATTTAGCGACTTAATTTTGCTCCGAGTAAAAAATAATTTTTTTTGCGCTCTAACTTAATTAACATATTTAATATACACTTTTATTAAAAGATTTTTTTGCAGCGAGAAATTAATTATTTATAGTTAATGCTCTTTCATCGATGCTATAAAATTACATTACATGATGAAATCTAAGAAAATTATTAACTGCATAATAATTTTAACTAAAAACTTCTGAAATAACATATTAGAAAGTTAACTGAATACATATACAGAGTGAAGCATATATATAAGAATGGCATATACGCAATTGCCTATTTAACAACTGAGCCGTTTATTTTGAAAGTGACCTAAGTCGACTTACTTTTGAATTATGATATTGAAGTTTTCAAGTTTAATAAAAGTAAAAATAATAAATAATAGAAATTAAAAGTATATATAAATAATAGCAATGGGTTCCCAGTGCTGCACTACATCATTGCCATCAGCTAATTTACAATTAAAATTAAAATAATTAATTAAGAGCGAACCACCTAAAATTGAGAATAGACTTAGATCGCTTTCAAACTAAATTACTCAATTAGCTCTAGCAATTTTTTCATATTTATCTAACAAATTTTATATTTTCAGAGTGATTTTAGTGCCTTTTTCATCAAAACTTCCCAAAATTTGTGCACTGTTTAACTAAATTTTGGTTTAAATTTAAGTCTTCTTTTTAGCCCACAAGATTAAAATGTTGCTCCCTCCTGGATTATAAGTATATAGTTATTTATATGCACTATGTACATGTATCTTAGTTAATAAGACATGTAATATAAATTAAACGTCCTACCTTGTATTTCAGTGGAAATATCATATCCTCTTCAATCACAAACACAATATATTTAGCACGAATCAGTTTATAAATAAATTCATTGGCACAGCTATTAAAAACGCGGCTTATCACAAAGCTACCCTGCAGTGTACTAATCATTTAGTGATTGCGTCACATAGTTATAGTTATTGCGTATAATCTGCGCATGTGTGATTCAATTAGTTGGTCTTGGGCTTGAAACGCGTTTAAACAATTTAATGCGTCTGCGCATAGCCGCCCCCAGATAAGTATTGTACAAATGTATGACTCAGCTATTAAATGATTAGTATACAGCGGGATGATCTCGTGATAAGACACGTTTCTACTAATGTCTGTGTTAATTAATCTATTTTTAAACTGACTCGTATTTAATTTATAGTGTTTGTGACTGGTAAGAATAGGATATTTTACAATACAATACAAGGTAGGATGTTTTAATTTACATTCCACGACTTATTAAGTAAGGGCCTGCACACTCGAGTCGAAAATAATAGTAATTTTGATAACAAGGTTAGGAAGTAGGTGATTTCTTCACGAATGGATTTGCGACACGACGCGCTTGCGCGGAGTGTCGCGAATAAATGAGTGAAGAAATCACATTTCCTAACAGTGTTATCAACAATGTTTTTTGTACTTAG
>JARJDW010006743.1:0-12407 GCA_030264715.1 Adinopsis sp. GC000173 | reverse complement strand
GGACACTTCGAAGGACCAAGTAAATATTACCATAAGAACCGTTTTATAATATAATATCGACTTACGTATTGAGAATTTTAAATTAAACTATCGTTTTCTAAATAAAATGGTGTTACCGGACTTATAAACACCAGCTGTATCTCCGACGTTTTAAATCAAAATTGCGTACAAATCACAAACTAGGCGTAAAATGTTGTGATCTTTCAGAATTTCAATTAAAAAATGGGGGTTCCATTAAAAAAATAAAGCTGACCATCGGCAGACCATGATGGGCACTTCGAAGGACAAAGTGAATATCACTATCAAATGCGTTTTTAAAAATAGCATCGACCTAGGTGTTCCGAATTTTTAATTAAAGCATCGTTTTCACAATAAAATGGTGTTTCCGAACTTATTGAACACACTATAAAATTCTAACTCACATACTGACTAACTCATTTATCACTAATTCTCCAACTTGCCGAACATCTACAAAGCTGAAATTTGTCAAGCGTATTCTACGTCACGTGTCTGAAAAAAGTAAGCCATTTTTACCACTTCACTCTTTAATTACTATGCACCGCCATGGTAAGGTTTTGTTGATGTAATATTTGCAACTTCATATGTACATTATATTTTATGTCGTTCCATGAGAAGTCATTCAAATTAGCGTGCCAATTAGTTTTGAAAAATTGATGATGATTGCGTAAGTTTGATTTAATTAGTTATTTTGCGAATGTTTTTAATTTCCGATATTGTTTAAGTTATAAAATCAAAGGCAATAATCTATTTAAACCCTTTACTGCCTATGAATTTTTTTACGACTTAACCCTTTAATAACTGGGCTTTGTCATACCATGCATTTAGCACGGTTCAATTTAATTCGGTACATTTGTAAAAAATTCCTTAAAAGTCATCATGGTTTACTTTGATGTTCGTAGCGTTTTTTCATAATCACTACACCCAAGCTGGTCAATGTGTGAGCATTATCAGTGTCATTACAATCAGTAATAAATAATCAATTTCTTTTGACTTTTCGTGATTGATCATCAAATCGAAATGTGTATTGAGGTTGTACAAATTGACCAAACAATCATCTTTTTCCGTGTTGTTCCTTTGCCTGGTAATGGTTCGTGCCTCTTTCATTAATTGTCGCATTTACTGCATGGCAACACGCGTTTCTCCGACAATATCAGGGGAGAGATTGTTCAATATGTTTGTCAAAATTGGGACAGGCATCAAGTGTGGACTGATGATGGAATGGGGAACAATTATTCATTCGTCAATCAATACAAGTGTGAAATGTTGAAGGCCGGTACCTATGGTTCCGCATGTGAATTGAGGGCAGCAGCAGAATTATTCCAGTGTCGTTTTCAAGTGCTCCACAATCGTCAACTTTATTATGCTTTCGGGCACGGAGAAGCCACTTTAAAAAGTCTTCGCTTTGGTGGCGTGAATGTAGGCAAAGCAAGTATCAGATGCCAAACTAGAAACAGTATATTTCAAAACAGCAACGTTTCAACTGAATTGCAGTCAGGTGCTTAAACAAATACTGTGCTGTGAGATGGAAGCAACTGAGAGACGCTACTACAAAGTATGTTAAAGCACACCCGGGTATGATTCTTAAGGCGGCTTCTAAATATACTGAAGCAAACCCAGATGTACATCGTAAGGTGGCTTCTAAATATGCCAAAGCGCACCCTAAAGTCAACCGCAGAGCTGTTTCACGACACGAACAACATTGGTTGGAATAAGAAAATTCGGGCTTTGTCTATGGTCCACAGATTGTTTACGAATCGGACACAGCTGTCAGCATCGGCTAAAACGATGTTGTCTGTCAATATTTTACATGGAAGGGCGAGTCGTGTGGATTATGTTGTACTGACGGCAAAGTTCATCTCGCTGAATTTCCCAAACTCCCCGAGCCTCTTTTCAATCGTCTACACAATCTTCATGCCGATAGTGAACATTTTTTGAAAAATATTCGCAAATATAACAGTGTTTCAAATGAAATCATTTGGGGGGAAAAGAAATTGTTGATGGGGAGTTTGTTATCGATGCACGGCAATTATACTTTGTGGTCGATGAGGAGAACGCGAACGCTCTCGGCATTATGAAAAATTTAATTAGACAGTTACAGGCAGTGCTCCATAACGTGAACATTTACATCCATAATTTTCAGGCCGCTATCGATAGTGTAAACGTAAATGACGAGTTTCACGTCGTAATTTACGCCGACAGAAGAACACCGCAGGGTCACAGGGGCATGTTTAATAAACCCACCGCACGTGAAGTCGGTATTGTTATCGTTGGTCAAACATTCGAAAATAGGGACATTTTGATAAAGGGTATGGATAACAAATTGCATCGAATCGAGGAAATACATTGATCATATGACGCTCTTCAATATCCTCTCATGTTCTGTCATAGTGAGGATGGTTATTCGGTTTTGATTCCTTAGCTAAACGCTGTCACCAAAACATCTCTCACAAAAACAGTATCTGCTGCAAGCTTCTATTCATATCGTCTTTTGAAAAGGCATGCATCAGCTAACCATTTGTTGTACTACCGTAATCTGCTGAATTAGTTTTTGGTCGATATGTACGCTAAAATTGAAACCGAAAGGTTAAACTTTATTAGGAACAACCAAAAGAAGCTAAGAGCTGAAAACTACGTTCATTTGCAAGACTCTCTAAATAGTAATAATGCTATCAACGTTGGGGATCTTGGTCAGGTTGTTATTCTTTTACTAGTGGATCTCGCTACATGCATGAACGTACACAGGATGCAATGACTTACGTCAATCATTATGGCCGCCCCGACTTATTTATCACCTTCACGTGTAATCCGAAGTGGAATAATGTAACTGACGTATTGTTTTTTCGACAAAAAGCGCGGCATTCCTCACGACCATATTCTTATTTGGCTTCAAAATCGAATTAAAGCGGACCAGATTGATCTGATGATTACTGCAAAGATTCCTGATCCTGACGTTAACCCGTTCTTATATAAAATCGTTAAGACGACGATGATTCAAGGCTCGTGTGGTATTCAGAACATAAACTCCTCTTGTATGGTGAATGGCTCTTACAGTAAAAGGTACCCTCGTCCGCTCATTAAATTGACTCGGACAGGAGATGACGGTTACCCGCAGTATCGACGGCGCGCTCCTTTCGACGGTGGTCATACCGTCACTATCAATAAATATAAATTAGACAATAGATGAGTCGTTCCTCATAACCGTGTTCTCTCGCGAACATTTAATGCGCATATCAGCGTGGAGTTCTAGAATTCTGTCAAGTCCATTAAGTAATATATTGTTCTTAACACGTTAACTGCTTGTGACGAAATGTTATCGTCTTGCTACGTCTCTTTCCCTACGCTGTTGACGACAGGTTGCACATGAACCTGTTTGAAGACTTACGTAGTCAACGTGTTAAAAATGTGAAGGAAGATGGTGAAATTTATAATGCCACTATAACAGTGACGTTGACAAATTGTACATCAAGGATAAAGAATTCGCAGCGATCAATCGTTTGCATTCATAGTTGCCATTTTGAAAGAAATAACTATTCAAATTATTTTAATTTCTTGATCAATTTCATATTACACATTTCTATCAATTTATACTGTTAACCACAGCGAAGGGGGTTTTGTTAATATATCTTCAATCATATCTTCGGATCTCAGATAACTCAATGAAATCATGCCTTTTTCCAACGTTTCCCTAACAAAGTAGTATCGTAAGTCTATATGCTAACTTCTATTGTGAAATGTATTGTTACAGGAGAGTTTTATGGCACTTTGATTATCATTGTGAAGTTTTATCTTAAGAAG
Source organism: Adinopsis sp. GC000173 (assembly GCA_030264715.1). Classification (NCBI taxonomy): domain Eukaryota; kingdom Metazoa; phylum Arthropoda; class Insecta; order Coleoptera; family Staphylinidae; genus Adinopsis; species Adinopsis sp. GC000173. Next base: position 8,591 of record JARJDW010006743.1, on the reverse strand, counting down.
ACTGTTCATTTTCAATTCTTCCATAAATTTTCCTATGTACAGGCATTCTTTTATGCGCTCGGTGATTGCCATAAATTCTGCTTCTTTTGATGAAAGGGTAACTGGCCTTTGCCTTTTTGATGACCATGATCATGGTCAATGTCGACATTGCTCCTCCGTTGAGTGGAAATACGTAGCCGGAGCTTGAGTGCCTATCGTTTAGACTACCGGCCCAATCAGCGTTAACAAAACCTTCAATCATACCTTTTCCACGTTTGGATGTTATTTCTAAGTTTATAGTCCCTTTTAAATATCTCAGGATACGTTTCGCGGCCGTCCATTGTTCATTTGTATAACAATTATTGAACTGACTTAAACTATTTATGGCCAAAGCTTTGTCGTGGCGCGCGCCTACAGCTATATAGTTTAAGGCGCCAATTAGTTGACGGAATGGCAATTTCGTATCGAAGTGGCCGCTTTCAGCCTTTATTTGTTTGAACGGAGTCTCCCTAGGAGATTTTACAGGATTAGCATCATTCATGCCGAATCTTTTGAGCAGACTCTTAATGAATGCACTTTGATGTAATCTAATATATCCATTATTTCTGACGAATTTTATACCTAAGAAGTCTGTTACATTTCCGAGCCGCTTCGTCGATTTTATTAGATAAGAAATTTATAAACTCTTCAATATTTTGAGAGTTGCGAGAAATAATGCGAATGTCATCCACATAAAGTAAAATTATCATCAAATTGCCGTTCTTACGCATAAAATATAAACACTCATCGTTTTTCGACTTATTTGCTCCAAATTTGATTATGAGGTCGTTTAAATGTTTGTTCCACGTCCTGTCGGGTTGTTGTAAACCGTAGAGAGACTTATTGAGAAAACATGCCGTATCATTTTCGACAATTCCATTTAACGCCTTTTTAACCTCATCTCTTAAGTGTTGGTTAATGTTTTATCATCAATTATACGTTTTAGCGCGTCTTCGATTCCATGCGAAAATTCCATAAATATTTTTTCATCTAACTTACCATGTAGATACATTATCGTTATATCTAGTTGCTCCATTTTGAGATTATATTTGGCAGCTAAGGCCACTAAAAATCTTACCGATTGTAACCTCATTACAGGTGCGAATGTTTCGTTCAAATCAATTCCCATTCTTTGTTTGAACCCCTGTGCAACTAATCCAGCTTTCCGCTTTAACAATGTTCTATTTGTATCGATTTTTTTTTTCGTAAGGTCATCCTACTTCCAATTATATTATCAGATTTGAGCCTATTGACTATATTCCATTTTGTGCTTAAAGATGGATAATAGCTTCTCTTTTATGGTTTCGATCCATTCGTTTGCTTCATTGCTGCAGAAACCGTCCATCATTTTTATTTCTGAAACCATTGCATAGTCTGCATCGTTTTCAAGTGTGTTCACTGCTTGGTTAGACGATATGGGATTATAGACGAGCTTGGATCTTGCCCTTAATCCAGTGGTCCATTTTTTTTGTCTCCTTTGACCTCGCCTGAAATTTTCGCCCTTGGTGATTTGGGAAGGCTGAGTGTCTCCATTGTTTTCTTCCATCGGTTAATGATCAATGCATTTTTTCATTTCAACATTTTCATTCATTCACTTCGATGTGCTTTGGATCTGGATCTAGTTCTGCCCTTCTAGACGTAATAATATTTTGCAGATGGATATCGATAAATTTGTTTCCATTTTGCGTTTCTTTGTTTTCGTCGGGATTTGTAACTTCACCATCTATTTTTGTGTTGTGGCTTTCTATAAATTTTACATTGCGATGAACTTCTACTCTTTTCATTCTGTCCATCCAAACTCGGTATCCTTTCAAGCACTCTGAGTATCCCGTCTTCTGACGTTTTGTCAAACTTGCCTCTTTTACTTCTAGATATGAGACAGTATGCACGGCATCCGAATCCTTTTATGTAGCTTACGTTTGGTGTGGTTTTATTCCATGATTCGAATAGTGTTTTACCATTTAATGATTTGGACGGGCAACAATTTCTAATAAAATTTGCGGTATTGATTACCTCTGACCAAAACATATTGCTTATGTTAGCTTCATTGATTAAACATCTTGCCATTTCTACTAATGAACTATTTTTGCGTTCGGCAATGCTGTTTTGTTCAGGCGAATAAGGTACGGTCAGTTTGCATTTTATTTCAATTTTCAATTAAATATTTATTAAAGTCATTGGTTGTATATTCTTTACCGTTGTCAGACTGCAGACACTTTATTTTACGGTTGTGAATATTTTCCATCAAGTTTTTGACTTCTCTAAACTTTTGAAGTGCTTCATCTTTTGACTTAATAAATCTCACTTCACACCATCTCGTGGCTTCGTCGAAGTAATGAAATATTTAGATGTACCGAATGATTCGGTACGCATTGGCCCGCAAATGTCGCTGTGAAAAAAAGAATGTTATACAGGTGCCGCTACCATCACGGTGACTTAACTTAAAAAAACGATGATGGCGACAGGTTAGGCCATGTTTGCAATAATCTTCATGTAAATATGTAATAAGTTTTATCAAATAATAAACTAGTTTTTACTCAAAAATCTTGGACATATCTACCCAGTTCGCCCCACGCTCCTGCGACAATAATATCTTCACTATTCATGAGAAAAATTGATAATGATTTTCTACACGTGAAATACTATACTTTCCTATAGAAAAATAGTTAAATTAATTGAAATTAATAAATGGAACGTTTACTTACAAAATGGTGTAAGTCCATTTTTGAAAAAATGAGATATCACGTAATTCATGCTTAATTTGATGTATTTTTTAACGTATGACTAGTCCGTGTTTAATTTCTTTAAAAATTCCTGTTTAGTACAATTTAAAATTGATCGGTAAATGACATTGCATTGTAACAAACATGTCTTGAATTTTTTTGAAACAAGAGAAGATAAACTTGCATAACTTTCAAAATAAGCAGTCCAAATAATACATTTTAACATTGACATAGATTAGTTTACACCTATTAGATGACGTGAATAATTAAAAAAATTGCTTATATGTTTTGACACTATAGTCGTTGTTTCATAGATAGGTACAGAAAATTATAATTACGATTTAATCATTTCTTTGGGACGTTCATCTTTTTTCTCGCTTTTCTCTTATCTTGTTTTAATGCACGCGATTTCTTTGCATCTTTGAGTTGACCTTTATTGTTCTCTTCGGATTCATTGGAATTTCCTTTCTTGTAGCTTTTTATCGGCCTTGCTGTGCGCTTTGAACGTCGCATTGGATTACTTTCGCCTGTTTGATTTGCATCTGTTACAATTTGTGCAATAGTTTGCTGCCTTATGCTACTGTATCCTTTCAAGTTACTTCTGTTTCTTCCCTGCATCCACCTTGCTAATTTTCTGTTTGAGTATGTATACTCGTTTTAAAAGTATCCAGTTGATTTTCATTACTTTCATCTAGTTGACTTTTATCTGTAACAACCTCAGCATCACTGGTTATGGAATATTTATTAATTGCCTGCGTATTATTTCTTTATTTTGAAAATGTTTAGAAACTTAAGCTACTGGATTTGCATCATTATGATCTTGTAGTTTTTACTCTAATGCACGGGAGATGTCTTAACTTTTGTATTGTTTCTCAATAGGTTCGCTCACCACATCTTCGGATACATCTAAGTTTTCAGTTCGAAAATGTTTAGAAACTTCAGATACTGGACATGCATCATTATGATCTTGTAGTTTTTGATCTAATGCACGGCAGCTGTCTCGACGTTTGCATTATTTCGCAATAGGCTCGCTCACAATATCTTCGGATACATCTAACTTTTCAGTTCGCAGCCATTTAATCGCTTTTTTTAATAGTGATTTAGATTCATTTACTGTAGCATCGAATACATCTAACTTTTCATTTTGCAGTCATTTGATGGTGTCTTGTATTGATTCTAACTGTTTATGTATTGGGTACTTAATCCTATGTCTCGTTGTAAGTGGCTAGAGTGGTAATGACTTTCTTTTTCTGCTTCTAGGCTTGCCACTTTTACTTGTACTTGTGATTGTGCTGGTATAACTTCTACAACATCAATATTTCCATCTTTGCATTTTTCGCTGAATTTGTTATCGCGGGATAGTATTTCACCCAGAAACGAATCCCGATGTTCGTTGCTTTTTAAGCTTTTACAGCGATCCATTTAATTTTTCCCGCGTTTTTTGTTGGTCTAGAAATTATCATTGTTTTAAATTGAAATCTCAGTTTAAAAATTGCTGCAGCGCAAAAGTTTTGATATAGCTTGTAATTGAAAATAAAACATACCAACATTACCTTGTTTTAATGCAAACGATTTCTTTGCATCTTTGAGTTGACTGTTATTGTTCTCTTCGGATTCATTGGAATTTCCTTCCTTGTCCTTTTTATCGGCTTTGCTGTGCGCTTTGAACGTCGCATTGGATTACTTTCGCCTGTTTCATTAGCATCTGTTACAATTTGTACAATAGTTTGCTGCCTGATGCTACTAGTATCGTTACAAGTTCCTTCTGTTTCATCCTTGCATTCACCTTGCAAATTTTCAATTTGAGTATGTATACTCGTTTTAGAAGTATCCAGTTGAATTTCATTACTTGCATCTAGTTGACTTTCATTTGTTAAAACTTCAGCATCACTTGTTATGAAACAATTACTAATTTTCTGCGTATTATTTTGAAAATGTTTCGAAACTTCAGCTACTGGACCTACATCATTATGATCTTGTAGTTTTTGCTTTAATGCACGGGAGCTGTCGCGACTTTTGCATTGTTTCTCAATAGGCTCGCTCACAATATCTTCGGATACATCCAACTTTTCAGTTCGCAGCCATTTAATTGTTTTTTGTTTTGAATTAATGGATTTAGATTCGTTCACTGCACCATCAAATACATCTAACTTTTCAGTTTGCAGCTATTTAATCATGTTTTATTCTAATGGTTTGTGTATTGGGCGCTTAATCCTATGTCTCGTAAGTGGAAAGAGTGGTAAAGACTTTCTTTTTCTGCTTATAGTCTTTTTTTCTGATACTTGATTGTGCCAGTATAACTTCTACAGCGCAATTATTTCCATCTTTAGATTTTTCGCTGAATTTGTTATCGCGGGATAGTCTTTCACCCAGAAACGAATTCGATGTTCTTTGTTTTTTAAAGCTTTTACAATGATCCTTATCATTATTCCCGCGTTTTTTATTATTCTAAAAATTATAATTGTTTTAACTGGAAATCGCAATTTAAAAATTGCTGCAGCACAAAAGTTTTGATGTTTATTATAGCTTGTAATTGAAAATAAAACTTTTTGGATAGAATCCGCACCTACAAATTGAGTATTTTTTTGTTGCAGTTTAGTTCTGATGATAAATTAATAGTCAAATATACATTAAATGAAAAAAATACAATAATACTTTTTAAAAACGTATCAAACAAACAATAACTTGTTTGAGTTTATTTATTAAATTTTGTTTTATCATGGCAATCTTGTTTTTTGTCTTCTTTCATAGCATTTTTGATCATATTATAGCTCCACATCTATATGACACTCGGTTGATTTCAATTGCAGATTTCTAATAAGATTGAAATTGATATTAATCCCAATGATAACAACGATGAATCTTGTAATTTACATAATAAAAAATGAATCGAGTCAATTCATTGTAGATGTTATTATATGTATGTATATTGTACAATTTAACGTACTTACATCATAAATGGATTAATAATATTACAATTTTCCACGTTTGTTTTCATATTGCAGCAAATATCGTTAAAAAGAAAATTAGGGAACAAAAATAAAGATTTTCATCGAACGTATGGAAGTATGAAATTAAGACAATTGTTAATTGCTTTTTTACTTAAATTATATATTGCTTTTACTATAAAAAAGGTATTGTTATAGTAATAAAAAAAAACTATTAAAATTATCATTTGTTATCAATCTAATTTGGAGGAACGTATACGAGTTTTTTTCAAGTTCTATTGCGACATTTGAATTTCCTAGACTTACGTATATGGGTTTTTCGATATTTTCTAGCGTTATGTATGTTACTTATCCTGATACTTTCAGTCATTTTGATTAATTAGTTAATTACTGGCAACTAATTTAATTCAACGTATTTTGAATTTTGAAATAAGACCCAGAATGAAAGAAGCACGAACCATCATTAGGCATAAGAACAACTTTCATTCCGTTCATCTATAACAAATTCAACAGACATTGTAATTTTTAAAACAAAAGATTTTATTAAAGTCGCGCATCTGCGCCAATATAATAAGTTGGTAAATGTTAAACATGCAAAAAACATTTAAAACGCCAAATAAAAATAAATTTAACCAAAAATAGAAATCTACAATAAATGTATAATAAGAGATTAAAAACATAAATGTTTCAACCTCTCTTGAGAATTTTATACACGTATATGTAAGTAATTCAAATTAAAATGTCTATTTAAATATGTTAGCAATTCAATGTGCATAATTTAATACAATTTAATAGCAATAACAATGAAGCTTCCAGAGACAAGTGGCTCGAAAGGCGGACTTTTTTAGATACGAGTCGCGACTACGGCTATAATAGCCTATTCGAGAATCTCGTTGTAACATAATTCGATATTTTTTTAAACCTTCGTGAAAAAAACATAATCGAACTAACAATCATCATTTTATCCTTACGTTCTTACTTACGTGGGTGATTTGATAAGTCCGTGCAATTTTCCAGGCGGTGCGGCCTTTGCACTTATTGAAGTTATTTTTCATTCGATAAACCTTTTGGAGGAAATAAACCCAAAATTGAATGAATTTTAAATATTTTGTAAACTATTATATAGGCAATAAAATACATTTCATCACAATAAAGATAATTAAATTCTTAGTTTAGACTCTGTGCAAATGATAGAGAATTTAAATACCTTTCATGTGATAAAACCGTTTTTTTTTGGTTTCGTTTCGGTTTTCGTTCAAGACGAAATATCGGTTTATAATTTTGCAACCTAGATTCAATACAAGCAAAAATTTGATTTTAAACAATAGGCAAAATTTAGTGTATTACTTTTCCCAGGCTAGTACAACTTTTGCGCTTATCGAATTTATTTTTCATGAAATACATCTTTCGGAGGAACGCACACAAAATTTCCTGCAAATTTGTTCATTAGTTTAGGTTTGCGATTTGATTGAATGGGAAAAAACGTATTTGTCTATTTGTCTTCTTTTGAGCGGATTCATCTCTGCCACTTCATTATTTTAATTGTTCTTTCATTTTCTTCATGTTGTGTTGTATTCATGTGTCCCCTTCTTTTGACAATTTCTGGATCTGTAAATGATGGTTCAAAATGATATGCACTCGCTTAGTCGAGATGCTCATAGTACTAACAATTCACGCATCTTCACTCATTTATCCTCTAACACCATATCACGTTTTTTTTTATATGTGGCGTAAAGACAAAGAAATAAGGCGACTAGGCGACTTTTCGTAAGCATGAGATACCGTTTTTCATAAGGAATGCATTTGTGCGGACTCTCTAGTAGAACAAACTTGAGAGATCAATTTTTTTAATGCTCTTTATTACTGAATGCAAATTATCATATTTGCTTGAATTCTTATGGAGCAAACAATGTTAAAAAAACGAATGGTAAATGTTGTAAACGTTGAAAAAACAAAATTGAATAAAGTGTTTTGCAAATAAATAAATGGAATGATGGCTGACTAGAATTTGATTGCATATAATGATCTAATCTTATAAAATTTTAATGTTGAGACTATTTTTATTTCAATACATAGTGTTATCATTTGTGTAAAAAGATTTTAATTAATTAATTGATTAATTACATCCCATTATTGGTGTGGAACAAGCAGTTGTGATTACAACTTGGATAGACAGGCAAATTAATGTACTAACAAAATGTCATTTGGCAAACAAAAATATGAACAAGGCAATAAACCAATGATTCTACGAACTGAAAATCTAATCTTCCTTACCACCGTCCTAATGATGAGCTATCCTGTCAAACTTTCAAAGTAGTATTCTAGAGCGCAAATGAAAAGAACAAAACACAATCTATGAGTTCAATCAGATAGATAAATTTAAAAAATCAGAAAATTCTAAGATTGGTTGATAATAAAATTCTTATTTTTATTATATTTGTTATTGTTTTAATTACAATGCTAGGTTAAACATAAATATATTAAAAATACATTAATTTTAATTAACAAATATTTGATAAATTTTAGTTATACAATATACAATTCAAATTCATATACAAAATTTATATTCTATTATGATACAATTTTATTTAAATTCATATGTTCAAATTAAAGATATAATCAATATTTGATACACATAATTTCTCTGAAACTTTAAATTGTAAATCCTAATTTTTATTTAAATATATATGCGCTAATTCTTGCATCGTCATTGTTTTCTTATTTTTATCGTATTTGTTGTATTGTGCAAGTATTTGTATAATAATTATTTTAGTTAAACGTAAATATATTAGAAATTCATTACTTTTAACTAACAAAAACTTGCTAAACTTTAAATACACTATATGCAATTCAAATAGAATGTTTTGTTTATTACACACTACATGTGTAAAACTAATAAAAT
>JARJDW010006740.1:0-27309 GCA_030264715.1 Adinopsis sp. GC000173 | reverse complement strand
TCTTACATTTTGCTTTGTAACTCACTTGCTTGAAGAGATACGGCGTTTATGGTTATTAGCAAACTAAAAGAGCATTAAATTGCGCATCTTTTTGCTCTCTTTTGAATTTGTGCGTATCTCTGCAAGGAAACGAGTTATCGAGTGGTAAACCTGTAACTTGGCAATTTTTGGCAATTTTTTTCATGAAATTTTTTACATTTCTTACATTTTGCTTTATAACTCGCTTATTTGAAGAGATACGGCTCTAAAAATATTACATCTGTGCGAAAAAGGAAAGCGGTTGGACCTTTCAGAAGCTTTTGAAATTAAAAGTGTTATAACAGCGGGTACCTTTAATGAATGAACAGTTGGAATTACCCAATTCTCAATTACTGAATATTCTCCTCTAACATGTTTAAAACTACTTTAACCGTTAAGATATAAATAGCCCAAAATGTAAAATTTAGATTTAGTTTTGATGATGGTCATAGACCGAAATACTTATTCACTTTCCTTATTCAACCTAAATAAAATTTGTGAACCAAACCAAGTGTTTTTATTTGAAAAAATATTTCAATATATTTTTAAATATTTACAGAAAATTTGGTTGAATTATGATGTGAAATTTAATGCAATTTATGTTTTAGAAGAGCGTCGACGTTCACAGCCAGCAACCGAACGCCCCAATATGGGAACGTTCAATTCGGATCGGGATCGCGACAGCAACCAGCTGTTTTTGGGCAATCTGCCGCATAGTGCCACCGAAGAGGATCTGCGCGAGGTGTTTATCCGCTTCGGTAACATTCTTGATTTGCGCATCTACAGCAAGGGGAATATGAACAAGAATCAAGCGCCAACGAACGCACCTCCCGGTGGAAATGTGCGCGCACCGCCCAACTACGGGTTCATCACGTACGAAACGCAGGCGGCGGTGCAGCAATGTCTCGCCTCAAAAGTGAGTACAAACACGAAATTATTAATAATGTTAAAAATATGTATGTAAAAAAGACGCATTTTTGCTAGAAACAAAATCTAAAAGAAACTCTCAAATGTGTGCGTCCACTTCTAGTCTTACGAAAGCTTTAATTTTACACATTAATTAAAAAAATATTGAAATTGTTTGTGTTTTTATAGCCGATCATGCTGCAGACAAGCGACAAGTCGCAGCCGGTGCAGCTGAACGTTGAGGAGAAGAAGGTGAAGGAGAAGACTACATCGTACGCTGGCGCGAACTCCTCCAACACCGGCGGCAGCAACCGCATCGCCTTCGACGGTGGCAATATTCGTGGCGGCGACGTTGTGCGACAGCAGCGTGACGGTCCGCGTCGTCTCACCGGCTCCGGCTCTGGCAGCAACCAGCAGGCGCGCATGTCGATGGACAACAACGGCCGCAATAATCGGGCGAACAACTTTGCCAGCAACAGAAACAGCGGAGGAAGCGGCAGCGGACCTCAGAACCGTGGTGGAAATACTACTTACAATAATCGGCGCTAAATTTGCTAAATTTAAAACACTAAACGTTTAAACAAAAACTAGAAATAAAACTAAACACTAAACCAAAATTGCTCTAAACAAAAACAAAACGTAAGTTTAGCATTGTTAAACTAACAAAAAACCAAGCAAGGTTTAGTTTCAACAAGCAGAGAGACTTTAGTAAAGCACAACATGGTTTATTAAAAAATAAAAAAAACAAAGTAAAATCATTTTTAAGAATGTTTATTATAATTTCAAACAAAAAAAACGGAATTTCTTTTTTTTTACATCTTAAGTTATTGCTTTAATTTACAAGTTTACAACAAAATTGAATAAAAACACATTCAAAACGTGACTAAATTACTTAATTTAACATTTTTTAACCAGCAAAAGTTTAGTGTAGAAATAATAGCGCGCAAGTTTACTAAAACTGAATACTAACCATTTTTTAAACTAAAGACTGTACATTAACCAAGCAACAGCGGTAAATTACTAAAAAAAGTTACACTAAATACGCTAATCACCAACAACATTTTAGCACGAAGAGATTTTTTAAAATAAAATAAGACTGGTCATTAAAATAAAGGACAACTTATGGGTTTAAAGACAGACAACAAGCGCTAATTTTAAACCAACACTCAAATTCCAGTAACTGCAAGAAAGAAAACGCAAAAAATCAACAAAATAATTGTTTGTCCCTGTAACTAACTAAAAAATAATTATTCAATTAATCAATAAATAAAGTAAAAATAGTGTGCTTTCAAACAACGGGAGTTGAATAACAACAACAACAAAAATTGAGAATAAACTGTAATGTTGAAGGTGTACGAGTGCGCTTTAAGAAAAAATACAACATAAATTATCGTGCCAATTTAATAACAACAGATTTTATTATAAAATACCAGCGTTGTGTTTAAAGAAAATAATATTGAAGGAAGTTATAATTTATAATTTTTGGTGTATTTTTATGTTAAAAAGACACTGAAAATATGCAATGAAATTTTATTTTGTCCCGAATGAAATAATATGCATTTCTTTTTGAGTCACTCGTCACTTTAACCAATTTAATTAACAATAATTTAATTATTAGTGTATTAGTAGTGTTTTGTTTTTATTTCCTTTCAATTTAAATTTAATTAAGAATTTTTTTATGTAATATAATATAAAAATTACAATTAATAAAAACAAACAGTGTGCATTATTTCATTCTTTTTTCTCACTGTAGCTTTTTTAGTGCACACCTCCCCCCTCGTGCAATTGTTTAAAATTTAAAAATAAGCGGGACATTTGAAATTAGTTTGACTAGTTACTAATAGATGTAGTAAATATCTTCGCAGCTGGAACAGAGTAGTGAAATGGCTGGAATACAAACTGACGATGATCGCGTTTCCTTCTATACATAATTTATAAGAATCGTTCCGTTGTAGTTTATGCGTGTATTCACCACAACTTGGAATCTTTAAACTACGATGTTGATGTAAGTATTGGACGTTGTCCCATAGTGAATCCCTAATTTGATATTAAATTCTAAAATATAGAAAACAGTTTAGCCTACTCTATGGTTTAGCGATGATTTTGCGAGATGTTTTCTAGGGATAGTTGCATAAAATATGTTGTTGAGCAGCCTTTAAACTTGTCGCAATTCAATTAATCCATGTTAATTTGATCAATGGGTGTTTCAAATTTGAGTGAAATCAAGTCAAATCTTGTAAAGCAAAAATTTGCGAACTATGTATTATGTTTTCCCATAGGAACCAAACTTAAATTGAAATGAACCGTTTGATGGAATAAAAACTTTATACGGGTATATAATAATGGTTTAATTCGAAATAATATTTTGATTTAACAAATTTTAGTCAAAATTAATGGAATGGAATGCTCGCCCACCTACGTAATATAGCTACAGTGGAACTTCGAGATATGAGCAGCTCAACATGCAAGCCTTTTGTGATTCAAGCTGCGACTCGGACTAATATCCTGTTTGAGAACTGAAGTGAGTTACAAGATACGAAATGTACTTTAAGAAGTTTCTGCGTTGAGCGATAAAATCGCTGCATTATTAATATTCTCGTGTGATATACGAGCTGATGGAGTTATGGAGCCCGTTGTATTAGGATCTTGCATAATATGCTACAATCAAAGTTTTAAAATAGAGAAATGAAAAACAATCGGCTTATAAGGAAATCTAACTAAAAATATATTCAACATTAAACGAATCATCCCCGACTGAGACCGAGCTACCAAGGAGCTAATCCAAAGCGCCCAAATTTTAAGTATCCTCCTCAAAAATATGTCTTAGAAAGTATTTGTCGCTTTCCGAGTTACAATAGATGTTTCATCTCATGAATTCATCAACCAAAGATAGTCATTCGTTTTAATAAATCTGATTGTATTTCGCGGAATTTTAATCTCAGTGCATTATAGAAATGAAATTCTCGGCAGTCGTGCGTGAAGGAAATAATAGAAAGATGGAACAATAATAATCAATTTATTTTTATATTAGCATCACAATATGTAAAGTAGAAAACATATTTTGGATAAATTACTTTTCCATTGTCAAGGTTCTATTCTATTCTACAAACTAAATTTAAAATAATTAACTTGTATTTTTATTAGAAAAATTAAATTTCGTAAAATATGTACATTGCTTTATTAAAAAATATTTAAAGAGAAAAATAGATTTGAATTAACGTAATGGATGATGAGACATTGTACCATTGGCGGCGAATTGGCTAAGTTAGGAGGACGAGCGATGATCGAGCGACGGTCGCAACGAGAGGCAGCCCTCCACCCAAAAGTTGGGCCGCGCTAGCATGCTCTTCCACAGCGTCAACTCCTTGCCGGACGCATCCATCCAATCCACTGGCTTGCCGTAGTGCTTACCTTTTTAACGTAATAAAACAATTAAACACTTTATTATAGAAGCGATTAAATAGATAGATTCATTAAATAGTTGCGATAAAAAGTAATCCATTATTTTTTAATTAGTTGATTGCAACGATATATATATTGTATTTAAAAGTCACGTTCCATACTTTAACTTCGCATTAGCGGATCTAGCATTTAGGGTATTGGTTTCTAACTTTTTTTTATTTTCGCTATTCTTTTTGCTATGAAATAATTATTATATTAAGTTTAGGGGTTCTTACGTGTTACGAAATTTAGAAAACTAAGATAAACTAGTGCAAAAGTAGCAATGAAAGCTAGAACTATGCTGGGTTACCGTTTGGCTGCTATACTTAAGATTACTATATAGTCGCTAAGTAAGAATATTTGAGTTATTTAGAGTATTTTGACGTGAACGCTCTGCATAAATGATATAATTTCAATGAATTTTGTCTATATTTATATTGAAACGCGAGGCCTCTTGCATCCGGTGGTCTGAGGCGGGCGTCAAAGTTTAAAAAAAAAGAGTTGATAAAAAGAAAATTCACTATATTTTAGGAACGCTTAAATTTAAAATACATATACACAACTTAGTAAATGCATAAAAACATTAAAGCATTTTTATGTTTAATTCTCAGTTACTTAATGTTTTATTTAACAGACACGATATTATAAATTATAATATTTACGACGAATATCGTGTAATTTAGGAATATGAACGTTGCTTTTAATTGTTACATTGTAAACACTAATTTGCAAAATATACTATATATTATATGTGGGCGTTTTATCAGAGTCCATTTGTTCGCGAGTGGCTTTATGTGGCTACTTTTATCCGAGAGAAATTTTTGCTTTGATGTTTATTACGCGATATCGACATTTTTAATAGTGTTTACAATTCCTATATTCCTATTTAAATCTCAAATTAGTTCGATTTTTGGGTAATGTCAAGTTAATTTTTTTGGCCTAGGGCCTTAATGACCCTAAGAGAAGCATTATTTAAATAATTAAATATCTCTAGTTTGGTAATATATTTTAAAACAAATAGTAACATTTCAAGTAAATTCAACAATATGAACGACGTTCAATGCTTTTAAAACTAAATATAAATAATGGATTACATTTGACCGAAATTAACAATTATAATTATTAGCATTAATAATAATTATAGAATTAACATTAATGTTAATCCCTTGCCACATAAACAATTCTTGGAAACCATTATCAGATTAAGCGGAAAAATCATAAAGTTTCCCGCTAGTTCTGATGATTATAATAATGCAAAATATTATACAGACTAGAACCCTACTATTCGGTATTTTTGTACGTTGCCTCGCTATTCGTCACCTTATCACCAAGTGGTCGCAAGCATAGTCTCGCGCTATTAGTTTCCGCGCGTCATCCAAACAAGCATCGTGCAACTTTGTGCTATTTTATTATTATTTTTATTAATAATAGTGTCACGAAGTCATAACCTATCATACAAGTATCGTACAAGACAAAACATTGATAGAACAACAGTTGAAAAGATGCTGGCTGGTGTTATAGAAAATGATTCGCTTTGTATCGTTTAGAATACGAATAGCGGGATTCCACTAGACGTGATAAGAGTTTAACTTTGTTACATGAATTTAGAACAAGAATGAATGCACAACGTACCAGTTCCGAGCGAGAATCGTACGCCGCCCAAAAACTCATTGCTGCCGAGCCGATCGTGATCCCATACGGTTAATTCCAAGCACCGTTCAGCGAGCTCCTGAAGCGTAACATCATCGTACACAAACGTGTGATTCCATACCGGATACACGTTGCGTTTCACCACGTAAGTCTTCTGCTTGCTGCTGCGCCCTTTATCCGGCAGCAGGTAGCTAAACAAAAACAAATGCAAAAATGTGAGTGTGCGACATTTTCACAGTGCAATGAATTTGTTTACCTTTTGCAAAATGGATCCGACGTTGAGTTCGCCTTCACCGCCGTTAAATTTTTAGCTTCCTTAACGAGCACGTGGAGCGCGCCACGTGATCGTTTACCCTTTTTCTGTAGGGTCATATCGGGCGGCACAAACTTAAGCCCGATGAGGATATCGCCTTTATATGAAAGCACATCGTCAAATGGCTCAGTCTATAAAAATTTCAATTAATTTCATTGCAACTATAGTTTATATTAATTTTCTTACGCGTTCTTGTAACGTATACCATTGCGGTGTCGGATCATCAAAGACTTTCTTCTCTAAAGCCATCATCACCTCGCCAAGGAAGTTGTTTTTGCCAAACATGTCAGAGTGCCAAATTGTCAGCCACAGCGTACGCGTCTCCAGTCCGCTGAGTGATATGTGAAACTTGAGCGACTCATCAAAGACCGGATTCAGCGTGTGCTTTTTCACCTTCGTCTTACGCTTGCCGCTCTTCGACTTATCAGGCAGCAGGTACACCTTCACGTATGGATCGGAGCGGTTGCGCTTCTGATCAACGGCGGCGAGATCTTTGCACTGGCGTATGTTGATCTCCAGTGCGGAGTTTTTGTAGTCGTACTGCAGGCCAAACTCTACTTGACCGCGTACAGCTACCGTACCGTACTTTGCATCGCCGGCGCCCGAGTAGACGCTCGCCATTGAGTCGGAGCGCATCTGCAAATAAGGATAATCCATTTATACAACATATAGATTTGGCATTTGTGATTAATTAAGATTAAGATTAAGAAATCAGTATTTCGCTGTATCGGCGGATCGCCTCAAAACTACAAAATTCAAACTCGATTTGGGAATACGCTACGCTATCAGATTATCTCAAAGAAGTACTGTAGTGCCAAAAGTATAATAATAAGTCTGGTCACCTAAGATCCCTAAGATTAATACTTACCCCGAGCGTCGAGAGGCTATTCTTGTGATGGATCGCCACCAGACGATCGATATCCTCCTGACTATTCGGACGCTTCATGCCACCGGTGCCAGGCGATTCCACTACGCGCGAAATCGGGCTCGGTGTGGCACTTTTCGAGATGGCGGTCGTAGCGGTGTGCGTGTTGGTGCGTGCAAGCATTGGCGATGAATGCGCTTCCGAAATGCTCGTATCGTCATCTGAAAATGTTATTTGGAAATTAGTAATCAGCAGATTAGTAATCAAAAAAATATTATTATATTGTGTGAATAATTTCGCCGTGCTGTTTGTCAAAACAACGCACTAACGCATCAACGCTCTGGTCACTTTTTAATCGTTGTGGACTTTTTTTCGTTTAATGGTAATGACAAAACAATCAACATTAAAAACATAGTTTTTAGAATAATGAAGCACACGAGTATTTCTTTGGCGACATATTTGTTGCCTTTTGTTTTGTCTTACTAGGTTTATGTATGCTGGGTCCAAAGCGTCTAGGCATCGAAAGGAGTTCCCAGTTTTGCACATGAAAATTTGACGATACCCATTTCTCGGCATAATGAACGAGAAATTGCAACAAGTACTTAATGTATTAGCAAAAGCAAAAACAAACATGGGTAAGTACAATATATGTTTGCATTTATATTTTTTATTCGGTGCCCTAAATGATTTCATATATCTGGGCTCCTTTATAGAAAATTAGAGTATAAAACCTTTTTTTTTTCTTTAATTTCTTTCATCAGATGACATAAATTTTACTTTAAATTTCGTTGATTTATTGCTTTTTTAGCAATTGCATACATTATGAGACACCTCACATTTATTAAACAATAAGGTATTGGGCGAAAATTCAAAACGATTTGAAAACCATTGCTTTAATCTCTTGGCAATTTTTTGTGTTTATTACTTGTTTTGAATGGTGAAACCAATCTGATCTTCCGATCAAGCAGCAAGCAAACAACAAGATAAATAAACGTTTAACGACCTTTTTGTTGTGCAATAACAGTTTTAATCCTCTTCAATATTGGATTTAAAACAATATAACCAAATGTAAAATAAAATAAAAATAGAACACTAGCTGTTGGGATAATAAAATTTAAGATTCTCTAGTCTCTTAGTGGCTTTATTTTGTTTACAGGCTTTCTTTAAAAAACCGTAATCTACACGTTCAAGTAAAAACTCCGTAGTTTTGATTCATAACGAATTCACATTCCTTGGTGCTTGTTGTTCGATCCCTTAAAATAATAAAACTAAAATTCTTTAGTCTCTTGAAGGCTATTTTGCCCTTGTCCTTATTTCAAAAAATTCCTAATCTACGGTTTTAATTGAAAAACTCTTTAGTTTCGTATTCTATCGAACGCACATTCCTTTATGCTAATTGCTCTAAAAATATCAAGAATAGAATTTTGATTGGCGGCAAAAGGAGGCGAGGCAAATATCGGCCGATCAAGCAAACAGCGCCACACAAAGAGACCTGTGAAAGTTTTTTTTTCTTCTTCTTCTTCTTCGCAGCAAACGATCGTCGACTATTCCATGCGCATGGAGAAAGTCGCAAGATTTCATGACGTAAATATGTGTGTGTATGTTCTGTTTGTAGTGGATGTGAATGGTGCACACAATAACACACACAGACAAAGTATTTCTTTTAAAGGCATTATTTTTCTATCAGCGATGAAATGTGTGTGTGTGTGTGTGTGTGTGTGTGTGTTGTTTTTGTCTTGCACAATGAACGCGCACCTACGACGACGTCAATCCGGAGAGAGTACGCCATGAGCAACGGCAAACGTTCGTACATATACAGGAAATGAAATTTTGCAATCATTATTATTATTTAGTATTTCGCATATACGCGGGGAGAGAAAATGCAATTGCAATATTCGTCATCGTTTTCGTAGTAGGCGAACAAAGCGCCACACACATATTTGTTTCTTTTATGCAAAATTTGCAAAAAAACAAATAGGTATACACTACTATCCAAGATTAACGGCTGGGAAATTTTTCTAACAATGAATTTCGTAAAATTTAAGCAAATTTTAATCTGAGTAATCTTCGCAACCTAGCATTTATACATTATATAATGTATTAAAATATAGGTATTCTTCATGCCTTTTCATTCTTTTTTCAAAAAATTTCAATTTATTTAGAAAAATATTTGTATGTTTAGCACATTGCCTTTCTGTATGTGTCATTAACATCGGCAAATGTGATTGTTGGGTGTCATACAAAAATTCCCAATTCATTGAATTTTCTTTCGTATTTCGGCAATCACGCATAGTCCTTATTCTTTCCTAACAAGTTATAATACTTGCATCATTATGCGAGGAATTTATACTAGAAATGTATAGTGGAATATTTGTAAAATTATAAAAAGTAAGCAAATTTCTAAAAAGATAAATTCTTGAAATTGTCATCGTTTTTAACAAGAAAGAAAAATAGATTTGTGAATTTGCGAAACTTCAAATGAAAGTCAACAATCAGTAAAATGGCTCCCAATTTTTTGGATCAAAAACGTCAAAATTTGCACTTCTCCATTTCCCATAACTTTTATATAATACTGACGAACTTTTCATTAAACATCGTTAAATCGCCGTCATTTCTATTTTAGGATTATAACAGTCGAAAAAGTGGTTTAAAATAGAAGTGCCGAGGTTTAAAATTTGCTTTGTCGTAAGGGCAAGTTGTCGTTGAATGAATGGTCATAAAGTGAGTAGTGAGTATCTGTGCTACATTATATTTTGCATATATTAAAAAAAAATATAAAAAAACGATTTTTCAAATGGTTATTAAAAAGAGATAAATTTTTGCATACTTTTCTTTAAAAAATCGTCAATGGCTTTAGTAATTGATCGAAATAAACTCAGTCCTAATAGTTTAAGATCTCATTATCAACATGCACGCAGTAAAAGTGAATCTGTGCACCTAGCAAATTCACATTGCTGTATTGAACATTTGGTACACCTGACAAAACAACCTAACAGCGGTCAAGCTCATTCTTCTAGTATTAAATTGTAATCATTTCCTAAATTCGTTTCTTTTGGTTAATCTTTTTATTCCATTTACTTGCAGTTTATGTATTATATAAAATGTACTAATTATAAGTATATATATAACAGCTCAAACGAGCATAAATTATAGATTTACCTGACGTAAATTCTTTCAAGAGTGAGTTTAGTCTGCGTTTTGCTGTAAGTATTCATTTGTTTTAGAGTTTACATAATATAATATAATTTTTCTATTAAAATGTATGGTTGCGAAGCTATTTTAAATTAAAATTTGCCCACAAGTCGATCAAGTTTATTGTTTGTGTTTCGCAAAACAATGACTAAAAATAAATGATTAAACATCGCGCACACCAATAAATATTGAAAAAAAGATACAAATATTTCTGTTGATTTGTAAAAACATTGAACTCAAAACAGAATATTTAGAAAAGGGAAGGAAGTTTGCAAGCGAATACAGTACAAAAAAAACATGTTTACAAATAAGTTACAAAACAAAACATAAAAATTTTGAAATAAAACTTTTAATAAAGCGAAAAAAATAATCAATATTCTGTTCTGCATTTCTAATCAGATACTTTTAATGGCGTTACGCGCCTAGAAAAATCAATTTTCTGCACCACGGCCTTGAACAGAGATTTCATATAGATAATAGAAAAATTTCTTACATTATTAATAATATTACATACATTTTTCTTTGTGCAAAGCAACAACATTAGATTTTTGCTTTTTTGGAACTTTTGTGGTCAATTATTTTCAGCAACTAAGCGTGAAAATGCGCCTCCTCACAAAAAAAAACCTAACAGTTTCGCTCTAATTTTCAATGCGCAGTGAAGGCAATCATTCATTTTTGTTCAAATATGCACGTCAAGTCTCTTCACCAAAACAAAAACCATACATTAATTGTATTGCTTAAATTCCAACCTTGAATTCACCAAAAATGTCTCCGCATTTATAGAAGAAAGAGGAACGTCAATGTGTTCAAATTACGACCAATTCTTTTTGCCTGATTTGCTTTAAATTTCCTCAATTTATGGCCGTGGTCGCGGCGCTCGCTAAGCCAAAACCTCTTCGTCTAACTTCTCTACGTCTTCAACCTTGAGATTATGAGTTCAATAATTTTTCAAATACATAATAAAGAGACAATTTGTTATTGTTGTTGTAGCGCACGATCATTTTTCAATCAAATTCATCATTTAAACAACTTTTTAAAATTTCGTCAGAACTTCTTTCGTATTACTATACATTATTAATATTATTAATAGTTCTTTGTTACCTCACTATATTTGTAATCATCTGTAAGGAGAGTGAGTGTAAATCGCTTGGGAAATGCGTGATTTTGTTAAAATTTTGAATTATTCCTTGTCCTATTTTTTTAAAGTATTTATTAAAAAGTGCAAAATTATTTCTTGCGATTTTGTATGAAAACTATAAATTAATTGTTTAAAAAATTATAAATTTATAGAAAATCTTCAAAAATTATAGTATAATGTAAAAAATCGTTAATTTCATTTTGTTTTTTGAGTTTTTATTCGCTTTTTACTTAAAAATTAGGTAATCGTAAAAAATGTAAACATCTGACTCAACTGAAAATAACGAGAAATGTTAAATAAAAATATTTTAAATTTCTATTTTTGTTTGAGGGAATAGTCAGCAGTAGGGGTGTGCAAATTGTTTCATATTGAGAGCTAAACGAAAACCAAAGTTTACACATTTAATTAAATAATTCACAAATTTTTGACATATTTTATCACAATTTTCTTAATAATGCTAGAAGACTCATAAATTTATTAAATTTTAATAAAAATTATGTAAATATTTGCTGAATAAATGGTTTTTGAAAGCCGTAAATAGTCCACAGGCACGAATCGAGCCCAATCGTCAGTGTCTTATTTAATTTTATATTCTCAATTAAAATCTAAAAGTAATTTAAAAATGAAATAAAGTAACAAATAAATGAATATATACGATAAAACAAAATTATCAAATATCAATGCTGTGATACGAGTAACTAACCAAGAAAGCACAAAAAATTATTTAATTTACCGTTTTTTCAAAAAGTAAAACACATCAAAAAGATGTTTTTCTATTTGTTGGTATATTATTAGCGCTAAAGTTGAAAAATGTCAGCTTGATTACTACTATGCTAAAAACATTTAATCCAGCACAAACGATGGAAAAGAAGAAAGCCGTAACAAGAGCACCAATAACAAAAACAACAACAAAGAAGATCCTATTTACATTGCAATCGTATAGAGCACTCCTTTCGCCAACAATGTTTTCTGCTTTTGTTGAGAACCGCTGGCGTGCGAGCAGCAAAATAACGTCGCAGACAAAACATAATACGAAACGATAGCGCGCAACAATTTTTTTTGCGCGCTATATATCGTCTCTCTTTCGCTCCCCGAAAACGCACGGTAAACACGTAAGGAAAATATTAAATTACCAGCAGGTTGGTGTATTATTACACTTCGCAATAGGGAACGACGCAACAGCGTATTATTTGAGCGGGCGGTTCTCAATTTCCTCTCCATACATACATACATTGTTTTTCGGCATCGCCGCTCCGGGAAATTGGTTAGATGCATAAGCAGCAACAGGTGATAAGAATGCCGCTGGAGAACTTGTTGCGCCCGTGTGCGCGCTTCAAAAAAATTTTTGAAAGTGTAAGCGAGCGTGCGTGCGTGCGGGCCGACGAGCGCATCGCGATTTCACCACCACCCAATACACACCACTTTCCCAATTGGGAAAAGCGCAATGATGTAATAATGATCATAGTGATAATTCGTGCATGTCTTCCGGATTCAATCAATCCGGAGAGGGAGGGCAAGGCGATGCTTTTGGTATTCATTCTCAATTTATATAAATGAAGGGCTTATTTCTATATGCGGTAGCAACAAACCATATTTTGCATTTTTTGAGTAATTATTCGCGCTTTAGATGTCAGTACATACACATTTCTGTTACAAGTACACCTACCGCTCGATTTATAAATGAAAGGGTTTATTTATTTAATTTCTATTCGCTTTGATCTACATTTGTTAATACAATCAATTTTAATTAATGAATAGATTGCTGATATTAATAACAATTTTAAATTGTTTACCAAATTATTTTTATCAGGGTTGGAATGATGATCATTTGATTTAATTAAATCAATGATTTAAATCAGATTTAAATTGCATTGATTAAAAAAAACATTAATTTAATAGCACATGCATCGATAATGAATTTCAGT
Organism: Adinopsis sp. GC000173; assembly: GCA_030264715.1. Lineage (NCBI taxonomy): Eukaryota > Metazoa > Arthropoda > Insecta > Coleoptera > Staphylinidae > Adinopsis > Adinopsis sp. GC000173. Next base: position 13,861 of record JARJDW010006740.1, on the reverse strand, counting down.
GGCAAAATCTGTAATTACTTTGCTTTCTTTGTTTCTTTAATCGATAAAAATATATTCGATACCAGGTGATACAAATTCGTAACCTTAAGCGGGGCATTCACGTTCCAATTTTCAGTCCGATTTGTGGTCCAACCTCCAAAGTTGGATCCGATATCGGACATCAGTAGGCTTGTTGGATTGTTGGAAATCTAGTTGGACGAGTCGGAACATTTAGAGGGACGATTCCAAGGTTCAACTTCCGACTGGCGACGAAATGGGAGCGTGAATGGGGGAGTTGGGCTGCGAATTTCATAATTATTTGTATGATTTAACCTCAATTCTATGACTCGGGTTTTTTTATATTTAACATGCATTGTGGGTTGTACAATTTTACAGCGGGGAGTGGCAAAAAGTTGCCCAACTTGCGACGAGTTGCGTAGACTTTATACGATACATTTTTTGGCTGAGCGAGGTATACAACCGTGAAAACAGAGTAGGACTGAAGTTGGAGCGCAAGTGATAGCAAGTCGGAGAATGAGTGGAGCCTACTATCCATCCAACTAGTAGTCCTACTAAGTCGGACTAAAAATCAGAATGTGAATGCCCAGCTTAAAACAAATGGCACATACATAGACTAAACGGACTAAACGTATAGAGAGAGAACGTTACAACAATCGCACGACTATCGATACAAATAAAAGGTGAACCATAAATTGTTATTTGTTGTGTCGTTATTTTAAAATAATCCCTTTTAATAGATAACCTGAATAAAAATTGACATTTGGATCAAATTTAGAAAAAAAAAATAATAAAAAAATATCTTATTTAATTCATAGAAATCGGATTTTTTTCCAATCCGGATTCATACACATTTTTTTTAGTGTTGCATAAGCTCCGCAATTATTTCTGTTACAAATACATCTATCGTCCGATTTACATTATTATTTAAAAATCGATGAGAATAATTGCACCAATATATTTTTATAAATGAAAAGATTTATTATTTATTTAATTTCTATTTACATTTATCTGCTTTGTCAATGTAATCAATTTTAATTAATGAATAGATTGCTGATAATAATAATAATTTTTAATTGTTTTACAAATTGTTTTTATATTAAATTTACGTCTGAGTAAATAACTAACGCGATACAATGCGGTTTTTTTCGCATTTTTTTCGTTTTACACGGTTTTATATAGGAAAATACTAATTTTGATTTACACTGTTTTCTTTAGGATAGATGCATTTGCATTTCATTTACGTAAGATTCTTTAATTATAATGTATTACTTTATTACCTAGTCTTTTACTCGGTATGACTTATAATATTATCTAACAAACTAGTTTCGTCTTTACTATGTCTATCAACGGTGTTTTGTTAACTTTTATTCTTATGAGTTTGTTATTTATATTATTATTATTAATTGGTACTTATTTCATTTACTGTTGCTTTTATCAGAAATGATTCTTGTTTTATTTAGTAAATGATAAAATGTGCATAAAAATTATATTCACCTTCGATATTTTATGCTACATCACTTTGAAAAATGATGGAAAGCTACGTGTACTATATGATTCCAATAAACTTTTTAGCTTTATACTCGGTCTGCATTAGGTGACACAAGTCAGCTGGGTTAAACGATATCACTAAATTATTCTTTATCGAAATGGTAAAGCAAAATATGTGTGTCGAAGATATTTTTTGATGCGCATTTTTTTTACTTAATAATAAAAAAATCAAAAAAAAAATAAGTAAACGAGCTGAAATTTTCAAAATAGAGATGTCCTCTAAAAACCCGGTTGATTGCAATGACTAATCGACTAACCTAAAATATAAATATATATAATAATAATAAATTCTTTATTAAAACTGACACTAATTTGCTGAACCATCACTTTGTGGTTTGTGTCTATTTAGCTATAAATTATCAAGTATTTCAAAGTTTTACATTTTCCATAAAAATTCCACAATTTTTTCAATGTTCTTATTTTGGAATGGTATAATATAATTGCAATGATAATTCAAATAACTTTCTTACGAAGATGATTATAATTCGTGCATGCCTTCTAAATTGTATGAAATACTACGACAATACAAGTTCAATCTTTAGAAATTTTAAATTTGTCCTCATCGATCGTGTAAATTAGGAAATTCACTTAACTAATTGCACAAACCTTAATTAAATATTAGAAGCTTTCAATATACCTGCTGCAAACCGCTATTTTCCAACAATGCTAATTATAATCTTTCACATTCCCATATAAAATTTTAAATAAATCCAATATATTTTATTTTCAAATATCTCAACGATTTCTGCTAAGAATTCAATTTGTCTCAGAAATATTAAAAAAAAGCAAAACTTAAATTTGTTAACATAATTTTAGTAAGGTTTTTAGTATTTCTATTCTTGTGTTTTTCCTGCATAAACATTTCTAGACATTGCATTTTCCCAATTAGGAAACCCCCACGAGAAAAAGGTAAGTAATAATTGGTGATTATATTCCGGATGCGCTGTTTTCAACAATACCAATTAAATCGCTTATTTTCATGTGTCTCAAAGATTATTGCTCCACATGCGCTTTTACTGTAATATGTTTGAAAATTCAATTCTATTCTTAAACTTATGCAATGGTTAAAATCGGAATGACAATTCTTTTTATGAAATTTCACGTTCAAAAATGAACATGAAAACCTCTTAACTGGGTAAATATTCCGTAAAAATTAATGAATTTCTTTCTCAGATTCCAATCGTGCTTTGTTTGAAAGTGACCAGTAAAATTTGCATGAAAATGTGCACACATCGGACGGCGCTTCCATCACCGAGACGAAGGCCGGTTCTGTACGTCCGCGCGGAGTCGATTACCTTCGAGCCAAGTATAATATATCCGGTTTAGTTTCCGCGTCTTGATTGAGATTTCCATTTATTAATTATAATCAATTCCAAAACGTCGAGCATCGATGACGGAAAACATAAAGAATTAAAAATAAATGTTTTAACCAAACACATAAGTAAAATGTATTGTGAATTACCATCTACGCATTTAATATTATTTTATTTAACTAAAAATGTTGCTACTACTTCTAACAGTAACATAAGAAATAATAAGTAATAGAAATAAATAAGATAGCACAGTTATTTTAGGCTGTATAATATAAAATTATTTTAAATTGTAATTTTTTTTTAAATATTATGATGTTGAATTTTGGAAATTGTTTATGAGTGTAGGTACCTTTTTAGCGACATTATTCGACACGACCTCTATTTTATACCATTTTTATTGGAAAACATACGTTTTGTACTAAATCCCAACTCGTGCATTATTTATTAATTAACCCCACCTGCACGTCACGTCGCCCATCCATCCATCCACGCCTTATAAACTTTATTAAGACGTTCAATTAGCGTAATCATCGACAATTAAAAGTTTAAGCAATTTGAGCACACATACACATACAATACATTGCCAGTGTTCCACTTACACGGCATCGTGTTTAGTGTTTTCATTGCATCGTTGTGTGCGTTCCTCGCGTACGGTTTTTTGATCAAAAAAGCATAAAGTTTGATCCAAATTCGAGCGCGCGACTGCCGCAGCCGCTCCACATACACTTTAATTAATTAAATTGGCCGTGCCCGAAAACTATCGATCAACCAGCCCGTTTTGTTTTTCTCTTCACAGCGCGCACACACACTGTAGATAATAATAATAATGTGAAACGTAATCGTACGCCGTGTGTGTGTGAACGCGGTAATGTTACAATTTATGCAAATTATTCGTCGCATTCTCGTCAGGCGCACGTAGTAAAATGTGCTGACTCAGGATAAAAATAGATTCAATTATGACGAAAAAAATAAATGAATCAAAGAAGTTGTTAATTAAAGATACTGTTTTTTTATGAAATATTATACGAAGAATATAAAAAATCCGTTGTTGTTAAGATTATTTGCGTTTGCTGAGAGTAAAACATGTGCAATAAAAACGTTTTAGGTAAAAGGCAACGCGAGACGGCCGAAAACTAGTTTATAATAAAATGTCAACGCAATAATTATGCTAATTCTCGCACAAACAAAGCGCAAATTTGTGTAAACATTATCGTTCAATGCTTTCGAATGTGAGAAAAACATAATTAATTAATTAGCTAAGTAAATAAGTCGCTCTGAGAATTTGTTTTTCGAAATATGCATCCGTTGGGCTAAATAATTTATTAGAAAAACATTTTTTTTTCCCGGATGTTCATGCACAATTAATACATCGATGATTTGTGAAACGCTAGCGAAATAAGTAATTATTTTCTCTTTTAGTTTTACGCACATTTTCAATCAATTTTAATTAAACAGGAAGAACTTTTAAATTCTTTAGCGTTGTATGAACCATTGTTTCAAAAAGTAGAATAGAATAGATATACAAGGCGAATTCACTGCAATTCACTTTTATTTCAAATGATGTTTCAATGCTCGCTCGGCGATAATGCTTGCACATTGCTTGACGGATTTTGAGATACATGATATATTGTACTTTCTCTATCCCAAAATAAGTGACCCTTTTCAGTTTTTTCTATAAATTATTAAACTTAGAAGGAATTTGTTATCAGAAACATAATGTACTGAACTAATGAACGCAAAATTATCATATTACATGTTTTTTGTTGGTAAGAATAATGTTTTAGATAGAAAAAAGTAAGAAACCATCCTAAAATTGCTAAATTATTACTTGACTGTACCATTGTATTTTTTTGCTTTGAAAATATTATCAAGTTACCATTCCAATCGAAGTCAATTTAAATACTTCTAATCTGTGATAATTTATCAATTTTCTAATTTATGTATAGTTTTCATAAAAAAAGATAGATGTATTTAATACTTCTAAAAGATAAGATAATTAATAAAAGATATACTTCTATATAAAAGACTGTTACTTCTATAATATTTGTTTTAATAATACTTCTACCTCTACTACTTCAATTCATATACTAATCGTTACTTATTTCCGTTCCGTCGTCGCAATTTTTATAATACAGTGACTCAGAATTTTTTTTTTCAAATGGCTCACATATTTTGGAATTTTTAAAATATTCAAATAGCTCACTTATTTTGGGACAGAGGAAGTAGTATGTTATCTAATTTAATTGAATATTTAAAATTATTAGATTGTTCAAAAAGTTGATGCCTGATTTTCAATAAATTAGAAGAACACATTCACCTTATTTTGTTAAATTGAATCAATACAATAATATATCAAAAAGCAAATGAGGCAAATAAAAAAATATATAAAATTTAGGGGTAAAATTATTGAAAAATGTTAGTATTAAATACTTGTTCTCTGAGCATTTAATCACATCCGAGATGAACGACTATAAAATCATTGCATTATTGCTAACAAATAATCCTTCAAGGTTCAGAGAAACATTCTACTTTCTTAAAAGTGTTTATAAAGAATGCCTATTGTTATTAGAAATCGCTTAGCGTTATAAAATAACTCTGGATAAGTTTGGATACGAAATAAGTTGCAAGAATTGTACTAGGTACATGAGTTGAAAAGTGCGATGGGTGGTGATAATCACACTTAAATTTCATTGATTTGCAAAATTGTTTGCATCTTGGGTGGAATATATTGACATATACATGTATCACACCACGTATAATAAAACGTTATTTTACTAAACCTCTAAAACAGTGTTTCCCAAACTTTCAACATGTGTGCATCCCTTTGATAAGTTTCGTATAACTGCGTACCCCCTCATTAAAAATTGAAATAAGAATGCTGGTATTTAGTAAAATCTTCTTCAATCAGTATCAACTCTAACTGTGAGAATTTGTCTCCTTAAAATTAGAGTTAAGTTAAATATTTTAAGCATTTTCGACCAAAGAAATGTATGAATTTATTTCGGTTAAAAAGTTTGAGTGGCACGTCTATAATAAAATTATATATACTTTGGTGAGACGATTAGTGCGTGCGTACCCCTTTAAAAGCCTTTGAGTACCCCTAGGGGTACGCGTACCACACTTTGGGAAACACTGCTCTAAAACATCTAATATCACATCTAAAATTAAACAGCAACAGCTAATTATTGTATTCATCGATTTACTGTACAAATATTTTGTATTTATCTTGAAAATGACCATTGGAACTTTATTGTTCCAATGATTATCACACTTGCTCCCACTGCCAAAAAGGAGAAGTGTAATGATAATGAAAATCAAATGTACAAGTTAAGTTACGTTTAAGAGCTGGACAAAATGAAGTTAAATTCACTCGCAATACAAAATTTAGTTAAACATTATACGACATTGGGATATTTTGATGAGAAAACGCACTAAAGTTACTCTAAGAATTTAAAATTTAACATTTTTTCACAAATTTTCTTAATTTTTATTCGCAATGTTAAATAATGCATGAATTTGATAAATGTTAATAAAAAACGTCAAAGATCGGTCGAAAAGTGTAAAAGTTTCATGGGTAAACGCAAAGCAGTTTAATTACGCGAGCCTGATGGTAGATTTCTTAGGGCGGCAATTGACTAGAACAGTGTTTCCCAACCTTTCAGTATCTGGGTACCACTTCGATAATCTCCTTGCAACTGTGAACTATTATAGCATTGCACATGTGATTTTAAACGAAGCATTCCGACCAATAACGCCATAAATTTATGTATTGAAAAACATGTTTAGGTACGATTACCGCGTTAAATCTTTTGCGCATCCCCAGAAGTACCCGTAACACACTTTGGGAAACACTAGGCTAGATGTAGTATTATACTTAAATTACTAATCAACCTTGTGAATATTTATTTTATTCTACAATATAATATTTTCAATAGGATAAAATAATAAATAAATACAAAATATGTAACGCCAATTTTATTATCGATATTGACACAATGTGCAAATTAATTAATTTGATAAATCATTTATCAAGAAAATAAAACGTGTGTGTTTCTTGGAGTAGACAGGCATGTTTTATCGCATGGTTATTTATGCATATGCTTATCTTACAATACACAATGTGAGGCGGATAAAAATGTTCACGAATTGCATCAATTTGCTAATCGCCGCTAAAAATATCGAATTTCGTAAAAATAAACGCAGCACTAAAATGGTTTTGTTTTAACGCAACACGCTAATTATTATTATCGATGATTTTCCAAATAGATACTAAATGTATAAAAATAAAATCGTATCCCAACTGGCAGCCGATTACGAATTGTCTTTTATAAAATGCTAATGAGAAGCGAATGACTAAACATTAAGCCGTCAAGGTAATAGAAATTCCTTCGGTTTGCATAAATAATAAACGTAATTATTTGTTGTTGCAGCAACCAACCAGCCAAAGTACGTAAGTAACTACGTACAAACACGATTTTTTTTCTTGATTCAATTAATTTACGCGCGCAGCACCAGCGCGAGATGCGATGCGATGCGAAAAACTAACGGTGAATGAAATGCAACGATCCAGGTCATCCATCGCAGCGCACATTGCAACAATTATGATTTATTTATCGCAAACTAACTGGCGCAAGTCAGTGTGTGTGCGTGTGTTTGTGCGCGCAAATTTTTGTGGGCGCCAAAGAGCAGCGGTTCAATAACATTCATCAACACCGTGTGTGCCATACCATACGTTTTTTGTTTACAATTTTTAAAGAAAAGTTTTTTTTGTATTTATTCATTTATTTATTTACATTCACCTTGAGCGTCAACTCTCGGTTGTTTCGTTCGTTGTCGTAATTGTAGTCGATTCCAAAAACACAAAAATATATGCTTCGATAATAATAATAATAATAATAATAAATAAGAACGCAATTTTATTAATCTTATTTTTCTCCCATACTTTGCATTCACAGAAAAAAAGTGAAATTTCTTTAGGATGCGCGTCGCACGCTGAAATCTAGGTCAAGGTGTATGCGGAGCGCGCAAAAAAAACAAACATTTGTTGTACGTAACGAAAAACACAACAATTCTAATTTGTGCCAGTTTTAATGCGCACCAAACAACAATAACAAACAACAACGACAACGACACAGGATGTGGAATTATCATAGTATACCTGGCGTGCTACGACGGTCGAATGAAAACCTATGAATGCGCTTTAAAAAAACAAAAGGAGTAGAGAATTTCTATGGCTTACCGTTCTCGGCGATGATGCATGGCTGACGGCGGCCGCGTCGTTGCGGCGTCGGCTGCAATCCCGGCGCGGACGCTGCACGTTTAGGAACACTATTTATCAGTCGATTAAAGCCTGGAGGCCGATATCGCGCACTCTTCACATTCTGCTGAAGGAAATGGTACATGCTCTGCGCCTTTTGAATGTTGCTGCTACTGCCGCCGCCAGTGCTGAGCGGCAGCCGCGGAAGCGAATTCGTCGAGGCACGTTGTTCACCACCGGCCTGTAAGCTACGCGGCAACGTTGAACGATTGCTACCATTTTCCAGCTCCTCATCCTCGTCGACATCATCATCGGCTGATGAAGATGTATCCGGCACGCTGGAACGTCGTCGATGTGTTGGTCGCGCCGCATGGCTCCACAGTTTATCTTCGCTATTCGCGCCGCCAATACTTCCACAACTACGTACGCGATCCAATTGTTCGCGGCTTAAACTACGACTATTCGCAAAGAGTAAATCGCCAGCGGAGCGTCGTTTAGCGGCAATTGCTGTCGTCGATGAGGCATGTTCGCTCGATAATTTATTACGCGAATCAGTCGCTAATAATGCCGATTCAAAGCTACCACGCCAGCTAAACCGTTCGCAATCACTCGCCTCGCGTTCCTCAATATTATTGCCATCACCAGCAATGACACTATGCGGGGTGCGCGTCTCACTCATCAGCAGATCATGCGACCGGCTACGCGGCAATAACACACGATGTAGCGCATCATCATTATCATCATTGAGCGGCAAATGATCCGATGTGCTATCATCATCATCCTCCTCGGTGGTCGTCGATGCCGTTGAGAGTTTCGCATGGATGCGGCGATGATAGTGGCGCGTTTTCGGACTGTTGCTCGCATGACTCTCGCCGCTAGACACTTCATGCATTAGCGCGACGAGTCGGCTGCCAATGTGATGCATTACTTTAGCGATGAGCGGCGGTGAATTTGCCACGTTCGCGCTCGGCGCCGCGTCATCTCCCGTTGCCATTTTCTCGAACGAAGCAACAAGTTTTTGATAGACAAACGCAGTTTCCTTATTCAAGCCGTATGAGGACGATTCATCTAAAATGCCACCATCACCTTCATCGCCTTCTTCATCTTCAATCATCGCCACGACATTGTTATCAAATTTATTAATAATCTGCTTGCAACTGTCCGATATTTGTTGTTGTAGCACAGATTTACTGCCAGTGATGGCGGCCACATTCGTACATTCCAAATCGCTGCTCGTATAGTCGCTCGAATCGTACGAATCGCTCCACGTATCCTCGCTGCTCAGATATTCGACGATCTCGCGCACTTGATCGTCACGAATTCCGGGCACCGTTTTCATTAAGCGAGTCAGTTCGTTCTCAAAGTACACGAGCTGCGGTGGCTTGCAGCGGTGCTTAACGCGTGGCGTCGTTGTTGGTGTTGTCGTTGTCGCTGTCGTTTTCGGGGTGAGTATCGGCGTACCAGGTTTCGAGGCTAGATTGTTATTTGCCACCATCGTTTTGAAGAACTGTCGCATCTTGCACATCATAAGATTGGTTTCCTCATCCGAGCTCCAATTGTTGAAGCTATCCTTGCGCGTCAATGAAGTGGCGGGCGGTGTTGTAGTTGTCGTCCCAAGACGCTCATCAACTCGTCGCTCCTCCGATATGTTATATAAATTCAACATTCGTGTATCGGCGGCGTTTTTCAACGTTTTTGTATCGCCATCGCGCGCCTCCTTATTTAAATCATCGTTGCTGCCAATAAATCCACTGTCGCGCGATTGCATATTATTGATGTAATCGGCCGGCGTTTGAACGTCGCTCAATTGCGGCGTCTTTTGTCCATCGTTTTCTGTGTCATCACTCTCATCGAGCATTTGGAGCGTTTTTTCATCGCTCGGCGAATTACTGCCATTGATGCGTTGTTGCTTTTTGCACTTATTCTTTCGCTTAACGGTATCAAACTGCCCGTCGTTCTTATCGAATCCGCTATTCATCTCGTCGAACGTGTCCGCATCTGAGCTGGACGACGATGACGCTTCGGCGCTCGGCGCCTCGTTGTTCGTTTCGTTGCCGGTAAGTTCCGCATTCGTAATGAGAAGGTTATCGAGCGAGGAGGAATGCGAACGGCCGGTGCCGCGTGCCCTCACTAAACGTTTACGGCGCTGTTCGGGACTTTGACGGCCCTCGCTGTCGCTACCGACACTTCCGTCCGAATCGCGTCGTTGCTCGGCTGCTTTAAAACTCGTAAAACCGCTAAGAAAATACTTTTCGAGTCGCGACGATGCTAAATCAGAAGATAGTTCATGTAGCATTTCGCCATCGACAACGGCCGAATCACCGTCCTCGTCGTCGACAAACGAATCGACACTTTCACTGCATGTTGACGCTACATCATCATCGTCATTGGTATTGGCTACAAAACCATCAGCAAGGCCAAAGTAAAAGTATTTTTCCAAGTCGGTGGTGGATTTAGGGCGCGTTTTCGTCGTGCGTGTCGTCGCCACATCCACCTCGCTTTCCTCACAACTCTCCTCCATGATCGTATGCAACGTAAAGTCGATGGCGGCGCGATGATAGCCGCGCAACTCTTCTTCGTGGTCGAGCGATGCGGCGGTGCATCGCAACATCGGCGCATCGTCGCTCGACGTCGACGATGCCGATTCGTCGCTGCTCGGCTCGAATTCCTGCTCGTCGTCGTGGCTGAGATTCTCAACCCACGAATCGTCGTCGGCAAGACCCTCCTCGAGGCAGACAACCGCCGAGAGCGTGTCGGCGCTGGTTATCACCGTTACGCTCTCACTGGCGCTATTGCTGCCACATAGCGTGACGATATCGTCACTACTGCTCTCTGCTTGCGCATCGGGCATCACTGCTGCATTGTTATGTTCGTTGTGGTCGTTATTGTCGTTGTCGTCTTTGTGCTGGTGCTGGTGCTGCTCCTGCTTTTGCTCCTCTTGCTTTTTATCGTTTTCTTCCTGCCAGTTCGTGTGCTGCACAATCACATCGTTGTTCGCCACCAGCATGGTGGTGTCGGTGGTCACAACACTAACGGGCGTATACGCGACGGCGGCGGCGGACGGTGGCGCACAATCCTGCGTGATCATCACCAGGCTCGTATAGCGTGCGGCATGGCGCAATAGAAGCGCGCTCGCATCCGACTCGCCATGGACTGGCGGTCGAACGTTACCACCACCTGCTTGCTGTTCGTGCGATGGTTTGTGTTGTACACCGTGGCAGCGCGTCATCACCATTTCACGCCCCACCATTGTCGCTGTTGCAGGCCGCTGCTCACCGGAGCGAAACGCACTACTAACCGAACAATCGTCGCCATCTGTCGGCGCACAATCTAAAAGTTCAACACCAACACTCGCCCCCGTTTCATTATCACAACAAGGTTGCATTGATTCACGTGTATCACAACTTTCGCTTGTTATCACAGACGGCGGAGCATCTTCATCGAGAAGACGCATTCCAGTCAACACTACAATTCCATCCTCCTCATCCTCTTCATCCTCGGACTCGTCGTTCGTATCGTCGTTTATTACGTACACTTTCGATTGGTGATCGTCCTCTTCATCATCATCATCCGAAGATGACATTGAAGAATCGTCATCTTCTTGCTTTTCTTCGCAGGCCAAATAGCCGATGTCAAACGATGGTGGCGTCGACGGGCTCTCGCTTTCCACACTCTCTTCATTTGATGATGGAGGTGCAGGTGGTGCAGGTGGTGCAGGTGGTCCAGGTGATGCAGGTGGTTCAGGTGGAGGCTGTACTGGTGTCGGTGCATCGAGTGGAAAGAGTAGTGGCGCCGATTGGTGCATCATTGGCCAAAAGACGCGCGGAAAAATACGCACGTACGCCTTCAATGCGTCAAGTGTTTCGGGTGGGTACAGAACAAGAGACTCGGGTGCGTACATTGGAATTGGAATTGGCACCGGGACTGGAATAGGTACATACTGCTGGGTTTGCTGTTGGGGCATCGTCGACGATGATGCGCCACAGCTACGACATGCCGGCGTTGGATGCACACATTGAAGTAGAGCGGCCGCAGACGTTACCTTATCATCATCACTGACTTCCTTAGCTTTGATTGTAGTCATCGTCGGCGGCGTTTGCACTTTACCAGCACCATGCTCGAAGTAGTCCCAATCACATTCGTCAATAGGAAAACTCGACGTTGTCGAAGAACTATCGTCTACATCCTCCTCCCTGGACGAGCCGCTGTCTGAGCTGATAAAGACTAGCTTGTATTCGTCGCCATCGAGCGACGACTCGCTGTCTGCTTGTCTACGACCTAAATACAATATTTAGCGCTCTCTACCTTCGTTTTTGCATTTCCCAAAAGCACCGCCACCGTTTTTGTGAGAAACTTTACAAAACTACGATAAAATTTGCATGCATACTAAACAAAATCATAAAATATTCTGTTCATTTACCTGTTGTTGTTACTGCGGTTGCTTCATTGACGATGGCGTCTGGACGTTTTGGTTTGCGTACGGTGACCTTGCGAAACACAGTTCCAGTAAACTGCTCGATTTCGCACAGTTCACGCTGCTGCTGCGGAGAGGTCTGCTCCTGTGCCTCGATCACATCAACCTGAGTCGTCTCGTACTTAATCTTCTTCATCTTGCGCCTATATTTGGTCAGCATATCCACCACGACACTATCGCTGCCGCTATCCGAGGGCGACGAATCCGTATCCGAATGCCGACGCAACTCGTCCGCTTCTTGCTTCGCTGCATCCTTTGGCTTGTTGCTTCGCTCGTTCGCCAACCTAATCAGGGGGTTGATGCGCTCCGGCTTTGGCTTTGGCGGCTGCGGCGGTGTTGGTGATGATGATGAAGGCGGCGGCACCACCACTTCGAGAAGTTGTTGTGGACGCGGCTGTTGCTGGTTTTGGCCGGCCGCTTTCAGCGATGGATAGTCGGCAATATTTTGATGGCGAGGCAGGCTGCTATAAAGGCGCGACTCGTGTGCGTTGCGCGGATGAGACCAGGGTGCAGACGGATCTAGAAATGCAACAGGTTGCAATAACTAAAATAAATAAGCGGTTATGAAAAAAAAAGTCTCGTTCAATATCGCAAGCCGCCGTTTCAGAAACGCAATGCAACTAAAAAACAACTATTTTGAAATCAACTTTTAACATATAATTTTTATATTGGGTAAATTAATTTAAAAATTTTCATCAAAATAACCCTCCATAAGTTATAATATGAATTTCTCTCACACAATAACATTATATATACATTTGTAATTTATTTTAATAAAAATTTACGTTCTTTTATTCTTTACGTTCTTAGATATATTATTTCAAAATTATGAGTATTTTTAAAGCAGTTTTAATAATAAAAGTAAAAGCCCTAACGTTTCCAACAAAATTATACATAAAGAAATAGAAAACTGTTAATAGTGTCATATTAAATTCGGTTGAATAAAATCGGAAAGGAGGACATTACAAAAAACTTTAATTGGCAACCATAATGCGGATCTATACAGTGTATGGATTCGCAGTTGTAGGGTGTTAGAACTTTATCGAATTATCCTTAAAATGTCAAAATTTTGTGTCTAATTAGAATTGATAATATAGTACTTACACAACAAAAGCTTGATATATATATTCAAACAACGTTACCAAGATGGTGAATTATTAGCAGACAAATGTAGCGAAACTAGTATCAATGAATCATCGATTTGGGATATTGTTATAAGTAATATATACTTATGTCGTAAAGACTAGGAAAGACCAATAAAGACAAAAA
>JARJDW010006732.1:0-13925 GCA_030264715.1 Adinopsis sp. GC000173 | reverse complement strand
TTTTTCGCCCGGAATCGATACCAGCATATCATTGTTGATATTACCATTAACACAAAGATAAAAGTAAAATGTATATCTATACAATAAATAGCATCATCGCACGCTCCACCATCATCCGCTTCAATCTGCAATTGGCATCAATATCAACATCAACATCAATTTTAAAAAAATATTTTCATATTGCCTACACACACACATATATAATCGATACGACTCTACAAAACATGCGAGCAGTGGAATTAATAATTATCACCATCGCCGATTTGTGCGAGATATATGTCGTTATGGTAATAATATTGTATAATAAGAGTGAAGAGCGCGCCAGCGCCAGCGCAACAAAATGTCAAAGTTCACGCGCACACTGATGCTGATCGCAAAACTGGGATAAAGGTGGAAAAAAAAAATAATCATGTATATATAGATACATAGATAGATATGTGTATGTGTGACATTGCTAATTGCAAGTGATGCGCAACGTTGTTGCATTCATATCTAACCAGTGGCGTCGCATACAAATGGTGAGCGTTTTACTTATTTTTATTCATCATTTTTAGTGCCTCTAAATGAATTGAATTTTAGTTAAAAGATATATTTTTTCTATACCTGCGAGGTTGTTTTTCTATCCAGTGGCGTCGTTACAAATAGGTTCAAAGGGATTTACTTATTTTTCTAACCTGTCTTTTTTGTCTTTACACGTGCGCTGGTAAAGCACGAACCACGCCGCTGCATCATATTCAATATCATACGCCACGTGGCAATTTATGATTGGGCATTGTTGGTCAAGTCAAGTCTACTACAGTACGTGACGTTTAAATTGGCGTAAATTTGAGACGACGTATGCACTCTCACTCAGTCACTCACCATAATTCCTTGCCTTTTTTTTTCTTTCATACGCAATGTGCTAGTGGTAGTGGTGCATTATTTATATGGAAAAGTGCTTTGAGGGGGATCGGCCGCCAGGGGGATGAAGAGCTAGTTTCATACATTAAAGCGTAATTAGCCGCTCCGTTAGATGAGTGCAAGTTTTTAACTCTCCAGCCTCGCATGTATATGGGTGTAATTTACTGGCGGTGTAACGTTGGTTGCGTTATAGTGTGCGCTTGGCATTTTTACGATTAGGCACTGCACTCTATTTTTTTTAACCTATTTGGTATAGTGCTGCTGCTAGCAGCAGCGTATATGCAAATGTTGTTTTGAATAATTTGCGCTGCTTTGAGATTAGTTTCGGTTTAATTAGCGCACAAAAAAGAGTGAAGTTTTATGTGAAGTATGGTTGGTTGCCTAGTATTAAATATATCATATCTTTTAAAACTATTTCGTGTGGCTAGAGCATCATATGCAAATATTTTACTTGAATAATTTTCGCTTTCAGATTAGTTTCAGCGTTGAATACCGCTGACAAAAATGAATAAATTTTTATGTGAAGTCTATTTGGTTGCCTAATATATTAAATATTGAAACAATGTGACAAACAGTATGTAAATATTGCATAAGTTTACTTAAATTAAGTTTCAACCATATTGAAGCATTTAGTGCATACTTGGTTGCCTAACATCAAATTATCTTCAATTTTATTTTACATGGTTTTAGAGTTTTTTTTTTCGAAAAAGACCAAAAATAAACAAAAACCTGAAAATGCTCGTTGTTTTTACAATAATTGTTTATCAAATTTACCTAAAAAGCATTATAAAATAAAATTTTCTACATATTTTCAAGTTTAATACAAAATTTTATTAAATTCTTGAAAAATACAGTATAATTATATAATGCAAAAATAGAAAGTTTTCATATTTGGTGATCTAACATTGGCTGGAATCCAAACAAATAACATATACGAATATGTGTACATTGGGTTGCATATTCCGCGCAGTTTAATCGTTTGCGCCTCCGCCGCCTCGATGTACACACAATCCTGTACTACCATATATACGTATTTAATTTTCATGCATGAAATGCAAATATTTTATTAATTACAAATATATATCGCGTCAAAGCGTTCGTTATACATATATGCCTTTTTGAAAGTTATGTACGCCTGATTGCCTACACCATCACCATGTAGTATGTAGTGTTGTTTGATTTGTATACGCGTGTTAAAAACGCTCACCGCAACACATCAATCAACAACACATTTGCGTTAAAATAAAGCAAAAAAGTTTGTATTCATTTGCGTTACATTTGTGTATTTTGTTTAAATGATGTATTGTATAGACGAGCCCGGTTCGAAGAGTTTCAAATAATGATGAAAAATACACGAAGATACACATTTTCCTTTTGCGTGTGTATGTTTGGTTGCATACCAAACATTTATCGTTTTAATATTGTATACTATAGTAATGCGTTTCAATTTCGCGTAGGCGGTGTCGACGACAACGACTTTGATCATGATGTTGAGGAGGGGAGAAAGCAGGCAACAATTCCATCGTGTCGATCCTAAATAAATGGCAAATAAAAGTTTCGCATTGCATTCGAATTCGCAATCAAATTTAATTAATAAGATA
Organism: Adinopsis sp. GC000173; assembly: GCA_030264715.1. Classification (NCBI taxonomy): domain Eukaryota; kingdom Metazoa; phylum Arthropoda; class Insecta; order Coleoptera; family Staphylinidae; genus Adinopsis; species Adinopsis sp. GC000173. The sequence goes on along the minus strand of JARJDW010006732.1, from coordinate 11,424 downwards.
GAATTAAATATATAGTATGGTATAGGAAAAATCTGGTGATAGGGGGGCGTTAATAAAAAAAAATAAAAAAAGAATGAAAAACTGAAACTTTCACTACTACGATGCTGCTACTACACTATAAAAATAGATAATGGGACCGGATGATGATAATACGCCACACTACCACTCAATGATGATTACACACTACCAAACTTGTTCGCCCATTCGCCGTACGTGGCAATCATTTCGCGCGTGCATGACGGTCGGATGCGAGCGAGCGCCGTTCGCACATCGTCCATGCGCGGTTTCCGCAATTTCCCAATCACACCTAGAAAACAAACAACAAAAATTATCTATTGCGTTTATACATCAGTCCATCAAAGCAGATCAGTTAATTAATTCGTCATTGAGTCAATTCGTTTATCAGTTCCTCAGATCTAAGTCGATCAGTCCGTCAATTAATTTATCAGATTAGGTAGTTAGATCGTTTATCAGTTAGATAGTTTGCTCATCAGTCAATTCGTTTGTCAATTCATCAAATTTTGAGCCGATCAGTTTATCAGTTCATCAGATCAATTCGTCAAACAGTCAGTGTTTTCATATACATACAGTTTACCTTTAATTTATCAGATTAGGTCTTCAGGTCATTAGGTAATTAGATCAGTTTATCAGTTAGCTAGTTTGCTCATCAGTCAATTAGTTCGTTAATTCATAAGATTTTGAGCCGATCAGTTTATCAGTTCATCAGATCAATTCATCAAACAGTCAGTGTTTTCTTCATATATATACAGTTTACCTACATTGCTGTTTGCCAATGGTTGCCAGTTGTTCGCGCACCGTACACATGAGCGCCTCCTTGCAGACCAGCCGAATGTCGCACCCGGTATATAATTCACTTGCCGCCGCCATCGCCTCAAAGTCGTTGGCATTAAATGCGTTCGGATGTTGGTTCAGATAGAAGGCAAACATTGCAGCGCGCGCATGTCGATCGGGCACGCCAATTAGGATGCGTTTGTCGAAGCGTCGCAAAATCGCATTGTTTAAGTTCCTATAAACATACAATAACAAGGTATTGCAAAAACGTACCTTTCGCTACAAAGAGGTGAATTTAATGGTACCTTGCCCAAAATTAAGCCAAACTTACAAATATTTTAAATGGCTTAAAATTATATGCATCAATTGGAAACTTACCATGGCAGATTGGTGGTGGCTAGAATAAAGACGTGCTCATTACCACCAAGCAGCCCATCCAGTTGAATGAGCAGCTCGCTGCGAAAACGCCGCGACGCTTCGTGTTGGTGGTCTTCAAAACGCGACGCGACCGCATCCAATTCGTCAATGAAAATGATAGAGGGCGCATAAAATCTACCCAAATAAACAAGACAATTATTCTTTGTTCAAAATCGATTTGATGGATTTACCGTGCCACATCAAATAACACCTTCAATAATTTCTCCGACTCACCGCGCCATTTACTCACAAACGTACTGATTGTCAGATTGATGAACGTACATTGCGCCCCACATTCCCCAGCCACCGCTTTTGCCAGCAACGTTTTTCCTGTACCCGGTGGTCCATATAATAAAACACCTAACAAACGCTTGCATTATACATTTATGTGTTGATGTATGTAAATCTGGTTCCCACCTACCTTTCCATGGACTTAACAAACCGGTAAACAATTCGCGATACTTTAACGGATAGACGATCGCCTCCTTGAGTATCGCAATGGTTTCATCCACACCGACACACTTCGACCAATCCACAGCGACACTGCCATGCGGAACAATTTCGCGTATGATCAGTTCGGCCATTTCCCGCCATTCCGGCGTGTAGCCGTCAAAGTCGCAAAGCGACGGACGGCGTTGTGCTATGTCAATGGATTGTTGCGATGATGATGCTGGTGGTATACCTCCTTTACATTCGCTGTCTTTGGCCAGGCAGGTGACATCAATTTGGAAATCGACCGGATTTCGTGGCGGTATACCAACATCACCACTTGATGGTGTTCCCTTCACCGGTGTGTCTTTCGATGCACTAAAGTAATTCAAAATTCAATATTTAACTAGGAAATTATAAATGGTAATACCCCTACTTCTTTGAAAGTCTTCGTCGATTTTTATTGCCATTATTACCATTATTCGGACTGGTGGTATTACCGCCTGGCTCATCAAGTTTGCGCAAAATCTTCGGGTCGCGATTGAACTTGGACGTGTAGTAGCTCTGGTAGTCCTGCAGCACCATGTCCAGGTCGATGTTGTCGCACACCTCGTACTGATTCAGTTCGGCTTCGGCACGCAACGTATCGGCCGATTCGTGTAGATTGTGCTCGCGCAAGTACTGCGCGATGAGGTAGAGCAGGCAACGTTTACGTTCGCGCAACTCATTGCGTTCCTAAAAAAAACCAAATTACTGATTAGATGAAGAAATTGCTCTAAGGTAGCAAAAATTTTGTTTCAAAACTTTTTCTGACACTGCAAAACAGTCTAACATCTTCCCTTCCTTGAGGAAATTGCGACACTTATTGAAAGAGTTGACAAGAAATTTCTAAAAGTATCAGATACTAACAAAACAAGTCTCTTAGATAATAAAAATTCATGTTTTTGAAAGTTTTGGTGTTAAGTGTTCCTCAGGGAGTAAAATCTTGTTTCCAACTTTATGTATAAAACATAAATAAAAATCGCTGCAAATTTGTTTTTTTTTTTATTTAGAATACATTTTCATAAATTTTCTGCGAGAAACATTAACTCTTAGAAACAGTGTCGCTCAATAAATTGTGCTGTCGCAATAAGTGTCGCAACTTTATTTTAATAAAACAGTTGCACTATTAACACTCTTTTTCATGTTTTTGACAGTGTCTCAAAGGACAACCATTTCTTTCTAACTTTTCATAAAGACCCAATGGGAAAATTACTCCTTCAAATTTAATACAATAGTCGGGAAAAAAAAGGCATAGATCAAACAAACGAAGGCGAGCGCGAGAAGCAAACGAGCCAGCGAGATTTTAATTGAAATGCAATCTCAATCGAACGATGATGATTATAATAACACACTCCGGCATCAATCAAACAAGAAACTTGAGAGGCGCCTCCAGTATTATAATTGAAAATTGCGATTTTCTTCTTTTATATTATAATAAGCGCTGCACTTTATACATTAATCTGCAAAGCTGCTTGTCTAAGCCAATTATGATAATGTTAATACAGTTATATAAAATTTTCGTTTGAACTATATTCAATTAACGTCAGAAGTTTAAAAAAAAATGTTTGCTTTTATGTAGGTAGCTAGGTGTAATATTATGCATAGTTGGTTGCCTCACACTTATTTGTTTTTTGCTTGTAACACGTGTACTTTATGCATTAATTAATTTTTATGTAAACTTGGTTGTCTATCATGTAATAAACAGGGTAACATGAACATCTGGTTGCCTAACATTAGTAATTTCCTTCAATTACGCTTCTCACCAATTGTGTAATAATAAATTCCCTCTGCTCTAATGCAAATATGGTTGCCTATCTTGACAAATAGTAATGTCAATCTGCTTGAGCTCGTTTTTCTTATCTGCTCGTTCATATACTTTTTGTATACATAAATATAAATTTCAATCAAGACGAAATCCGATCGATCGGTCCCTTATTGAAAATTATTGGGCAGCGCGCGCCTAGGTAGATAGATATATATAATTCGGCCAAATAATACACCTCTCTACCCATCTACTACTACCACCTACCTCCGATCCACGAACAAATTGCCAACAAATCTGTATCTGGGGAGATAGAATGAAGAAGAAGAAGAAATGAAAAAGAAAAGAGGAAGAATCAACGCCACGACGTGTAAGAAAAAGGTGGCATTCCAATAAATCACACGTCACACACACACACACACACACACACACGGAAGAGACGATGAGGAGGCCCTGCTCTGCCGTCGCACGTGTCGAACATTTGATATCTAAGGGACGCAAGACATGATTATACCTGTATATATATAATGCGTGTCCGCTTTGAGCAAAAAGAAAACGAATCAAAGGAATAAAGTGAATCGTATTGCATTCTAATTCCTATTGCGACAAATATTCAATACATGCATGTGACCGTGGGGTGGAATTGTGTATATGCGGTTGCCTAGTATTAAAAACGGATATTAAAAGTATACAAGGGTCAGCTGAAAAGTTTCAAAGTGTTTCAACATATCTAAAAATCGATTAATCGTGCGTGGTCTAAAAAGTTTGAGGAAAAAATGGAGAAAAAAATATGAAACCAGCATAGAAAATAAGCGAAAAATTACAAAAAAATGCAAAATATGACAAAAAAAAGTATAAATTAATGAGAACAAATAAGAAAAACAACGCAAAAAACAAAAAAATTAAGTAAAACGTAAGAAAACTAGGAATAAAATTAAAAAACTGCTAAGAAAACTGGAAACGTATTTTAGATATATGATAAAAATAGTAATTCTGTCCTGGTAATCGACCTTTCATGTTTGTATGGTTGCCTAGCACACAAAACTAACCTTTGAACCAATTTGATTGTGATGAATCATAGTTGCCAGGCGTGTACTATTACCGTTAGACTGGATAACACACATTTTCAATATATGTATCACATATGCATCAAATCAAACAAGTCGTTGGCAAACGAATAAAAAAATTGCGAGACGCTTGTCAATCCAATAAATCAAATGTCACGAGCTTACGTTCGCCCGATCGACACGATTGGCATGTGTTTTCAATTTAAATTGAAACTATACATATATATATATATATTTTATATGAATGACAAGATGGTAGGTATACTTACAACTTCTTTGAATGTCTTGCGTCCGGCGCCGCCACCATAATAACCACCAAGTCCAGCAGCAGCACCTGCTCGATTATTACCGCTCGGATACAGTAGCGAATACTCGGACATTCTTGTATTATATTGTTATATGTGGTAAATGTATAAGGTAGAGTTGGTTGCCGAAACGACGCACAGCAAGCGCTGTATACGACGACTACGCACGCGACGACGCGTTCTAATTATAATAATAATTGTTGAGTTGTGTAGCGTTGGCAACCGACTCCTCACACTTATTCACTCACTCCCCCAATAATTTACAATGCATATATCCACCTGGTTTTTGGTCGCTTTAGCTCAAATTACCGTTTTGATACATTTACAATGAATTCCTGAACATTCTTGTGTTGTGTTCTTGTGGAGTTGTTTGGCGAATCGACGGTGACAACGTAGTCGGCTTACAAGTCGTTCTAATTATAATAATAATTGTTAAGTTGTAGCGTTGGCAACCGACGATTCACACTCATTCACTTTCCCATTACAATACATGGTGCGGATTCCATATATCCACCTGGTTTTATTATACATATATTACCGTTTTGATACAATTATGAATTCTTTGAAAAAAATGTATAGTAGAATTGGTTGCGAAATCGACGGCAACGCACAGTAGCAGTCTGCGACTGCTACGCAACGGTTCTAATTATAATAATAATTGTTGAGTTGTAGCGTTGGCAACCGATTCCACTGCCCCATTCCTATTCATCGTATACTCACACCCCAAAAATAAAAATGTAATACATTCTATAGATAGACGATAGACGATTTGCGCTCAGCTGTCGTTGTTGTTGTTGAATAATTATTGTCATCGCATCGAACACAGCCACATTAGCGCAAGCTAGGTAAAATCACGTGCATGAAAGGTATACATGATTGTTTTTGTACTTGTTGTGTTGTTAAATAAGCTTCGTGCAATTATAATAGCTAACCATTTGCAACCATGCATACACATTTTGTAATCAACATAAAAATAAATACTGTTGATTAATAGCAAGTGTGCTTGATGTGAACTATATATAACCATGTCAACTGCAACGTCCACTTCCAATAACACGTAATTAATTAGCAATGTTTTTATGTAAAATGTTAGATAATAAAATTGCCAAAACCACAATCGCCAAATAATAACAAATAAACAATGTTTGTTTGTTGATGTGAAGTAGGCAATCAAGCATTCACAAACACTTTGAATAACACAATTATTATAATTATTGAAAATTTATTTAATGGTAACAAATTCAATTGTTTTGATGTAGGCAACCAAACATACATTTTGTAAACAACAAAATATACATATATATTATCGTTCATTTGTTAAACATTCAATCGCTTAATGGTATAAAAATGCAATTGTTATGAGGTAGGCAACCAGGCATTGTATTGTATTTAATCTCTACAATAAAACAAACAATATCTATGGTATTTTTATTTTTAGCAATTGATTGAACAATTAATAAAGTAACCAAATATACATCGTACTAACTAACTAACAAATACAATTGTTGTAAGCTAGACAGCCAAATATTCTGCAAAAATACCAATATAAATTATTATTGTTATTTCTGTTGCATATTCACAATATTTGTTTATGAACAATCTATGCATTGTCTTAATAATAGTAACACAAACGTATTTATTCTATATTGTTAGCTATGCAACCACGCATACATCGACATATATAATGTGACTGCTTTTTATGACGTTTAACAAAACAATGCCGATAGCGCATTTCAAATAATGCTGTGTACTTTTGCATCAACAATAACATGAAATAAATCAATTTATTGTTTATAAATACGCACAAAATAATTATTATGTTTCGTTTATTTCATTTATTTGTTCAATCGCATACGTTCAATTTTAAAACTATACACAATATATTAATAAAATGATACAATCTATCATTATAATAAATTAATTAACATAACAATACGACTAATAACAATCCTATCTGATGTAGGCAGCCAAACATACATGTGCAATCATATATGTTCATACGGCTATCGAAAACGTTTTACAAATAACCTATTTGGCGCTAATAAAATTAATTAAATTTTGAGCGCAAAAATTAATATAACATTGTTTTACTACCGGCCGACGGATTAAATTGCAAACCTACAATGTTTAAACACTATTTTAATTAATTAATTTACTTAGATTTTGTGTGTGTGTGTGTATGGATAGGGGAGGTTAGAGGNGTTTTAGCGGAAATATAAGTTAACATCATGTTATAATCTCTTAAGCAAATAACACATCTAAATAGCTGGTTAATTACATATAGTGTGTAGGCAGCCATGCATACACCTACCGGAAATTTTATTGTATTAGTGATATTGTGGGAAGAATAATTTCAAGGTAAATATCAATATTATAAGGATGAAATTTAAAAAAAGTAAGAACAATATTTTTACTTTTAGTTAATTTTTAATTAAAATTGTTTGTGAATGGAGCGAACGAGATCATTTATGTGCAAATATAAGTAAACATTTTCTAATCTCTTAGACAAATATTTTCCAAATTGTCGGTTAACGTGTAGGCAGCCATGTATACATGTACACGCATTATTGTGAAACGAATCGTTTCAAAGCAAAAAAATTATTTATAATACTTTTAGATGGGAATTAAAGAAAAACAAAATATAAGACTAATTAAAAATATTTCAAATTGTAATTGCTTTATTTAATTAAATTAATTAATTGCAAAACAGTGTTGTAGGCAACCATAAATTTAAATTTATTATTAAATGTGGAATATAGTTAAATGAGTAATGAGTAATATTATTTGCAACCATTCATACATTTTCACACATCTCTAATGTAAATTTACCCTACTAAATAAGAAATATAAACAAAAATGAAGCGGAAATATCAATACCGTCATGAGTACACCAATCTACACATATATTAAGAAAAGATGTATAATAATCTTACACTTACGAAACATACACTGTAAACAATCTGATTTCAAAGACAAAATTAAATTTGAAATAAATGTTTACTTGAAATTACATTTAATTTAATTAATTAAATGCAAAACCAAAAAGAAAAGTTATAATATCAATATTGCAGGCGGCAACCATACATGCCCCTCCACACATATGTAACCCCTCGAGCAAATTTGCTAGTATGTTTAAATATGAATTACACGAAAACCTGAAGCGGGAATTTGGAAAACTATTTACATTAAAATATATTACTAATTACATCTACGAAAAAGTAGCTGCAAGGCGAATTAATTATTATGTTGCTCCACATATGTTACGATTGCGTTTTAATTATTTAATTAAAATACAATTACATATTAAATAGTATTTTTTTAGTAGGTGGTTATACATGTACTGTCTTAAAGTAGGCATTAGCAAGCTAAAAAAATTGTTGGAAATTTAAAGTTTGGAGTTATTGTATAGGTAAACATACATACACTTTTAAAGTAATTTTGTCAAAGCTTACTATGACTTGAAAACAAAAAGACAATTTTTAAATTAATTAAAGTGGGTAGGCAAATATCAGTGCAAAAATTTAGTCAAAAATCTAAAGTTAGAGTTTTTTAGGCAACCATGCATACACATGCGCAAGATGTTAAAGAAGTTTTACTATGTAAAAAACAAATTTGGTCGAAAATTTGAAGTTGAAGTTGTTGTAGGCAATCATATATACATACATAAGGCTAAAAACTATAGTAATGTTACATAATCCCTTTTACAAGCAACCATACATAGATTAAAGAAAAATTGCAACATTCACGATAAAAGTTCGGAAAAATTAAAGTCACAATTTATTTATTACTCGGGAATTTGAAGCTTTTGTAACATTTGCAATTGGCAATTGTTCACTATTTTAATTACACATGTACAATAAAAAAATATTATGTTACATAGCGTCAGTTAATTGGACAATGGTAATAATTATATAGGCAACCATGCATACATTTATTTGTTCACACAGCGCGCATCGCCTCTCGAAAATTCCATTTTGTTGCCGATACATGAATTTCTCGATTAACTTTTCGTCGTCTCCTCTCCTACCCCCCTCGACCTCTCGTCGCTCGTGTATAATTGCACATTAATTGCGCGACGCGCGTGGAGTTAAATATCGAATTCAATCAATCGGCGACGCAATCGCGAAACAAAAACAAAAAGCAATCGTCGAGAGCAGCGCGTGTCAACGATTGAGTGTGGGCTGGGCGGATTGAGGGTAGCAACACACAACAAAACGATAAATGCGTGTGTGTGTGACAAAAATCTAATTAAATGCGATTGCGTTTCGTCGACTTCAAATAATTATCCGTCCACCGCGTCATTCACTTGTTTTTTTCCTCGCATACACACATATACACCGATGGTTTTTTGTTTGTTTTTTTTGTATGTGAAACAGACAAACATTTTTAATTGCAGCAAAGGAAGAGAGGCTGGGACGAGAGTGGGGTTGGGTGAAAAGGTAGCTGTATGCAAGTGTTTCCGATTATTTTTTATATCTTTTATAATTTTGTAGTAAAATTTAATTACGATTTTATTAAGTAGGGGGTCCAATAATAAACGCGGCATATCGTTTGCTTGTCTCCACGCAAAATGATGCATTTTATTCTATCATTATTCAATAGGTGGCGTTGTACACTTTATTTATTATTTTGTCGCTAAATCGGCAAATTGATATTGGCGAATTGGTAATGAGGGTTGCAGAGGAGACAATCTAAATTAGAATAGTAAAATAGCGCTATCGTAAAATTTCGTTTGTTTTTTGTGTCAAAAATAATAATAATAATAACACACATACAACACTATACGTAATTCACTTGTCTTCTTGGAAAAATATGATTTCTTTTTTGGTGATGTGTAAAACAAACGAATATGTTTTATAGAGGGGGCCGCGCGCAATAAGTATAAAATACATTTTATTGTCCTACATCCATCTCATTCTCGCCCTCACTTCTTCCTCATGTGTGTGTGTGTGTGTTTGTTGAAAATGTTATTTAATGTTAAAAGCCTTATAACGTATTCAGGTTGTGTCGTAGTGTATCGCAAAAGATACTACTTCTCACTTGTTAAAGTTTCCTTATTCCTTCGCCTTCTTCTATTTCTTCGCTCGCAACCACACGTTCATGCCTATTCATTTGTTCGCAGCCGCCTCGTTTCGCCCCGTTGTTGCTGTTTTCTTTTTATGTACACACATTCACGTATCGTCCGAATGGAGTAGTCTATATGTGTATAGTTTAAGGGCGTAAAATAACAGCCGAAGTGGAAGGGCCGGGTGTGCATGAGGGAATGGATAAAAAGGAATCGAGCGAAGAGCTATACTAATTCGGTACACACGCGCTCTCTAACAGTTCAATTGAATATTTCGATTGGGTGTCGATTTTTTGCTGAGTGTGTTTTGTTTTTCGTTTTTTTTTGTTTGCTCTATTTATCCATTGGTGCATTACAGACGCTGAATGTGTGTACGTACGTGTAAACTGTGTGTTTAATCGAGCATTTGTTTTTTTTTAATTCATTTGTTTCAATTATTTATATGAGTTTGTGAGTAGAGTTTCGTATCTATGCTTAGTATACGTCAAATATGCAAGTAATTTAGAAAATCATTCACGTTTCAATGTTTTTTTTTGTTTTCGTTTCAATTCATTTGCTTCAATTGTCAGTTTGCGATAAAATCGCAAAACGGTCACCGTCTAGCTGGGTAGACTTTCAAAAAACGTTTACATGAATAGATTCATTATCAACGCTGCGAAAAATATACGGTGCAAACTGTGCTCAATCCAGCTTTTGTTTTCATTTAAATTCATTTATTTCAATTGATTGTCACACATTGTGATAAAACTTTGGAATAAGACTCACTGCTAAAAATTACTAGATTTAAGGTGCTAGACAACCACATATAAATCAAACAAAAATCCATTCGTTTGTAAATAATAAAGATCGGCAATTGGTGTATTATTGGTATGACAATATAAAAGTAAAAATTCATTGTTGTGTATTGAAGATAGTGCCCGAGTCTCAAGCAGTGTTCCGCGAAAGAAGGCTCTAGTGTTGCACGTAGCGCTTGTATGCAGCAAGTGATACTCCGCGCCGCAAGAAAAGCTAATAAAAAGCAACTTTTGCAATAAACCGGGGATCTACTTGCGAGTTTTTGAAATGAAATACAAACTCGCTTAAGAAAAATAACCGTCTTAACACTGCAATTAGCATGTACAAGAATTATGTCAATTTCGTACACATTTCATATTTCAATATGTTAAGAAATAGTCATTTACGTTATAAGGCAGGTAAGGGCGCTTTTATATACTATACTAGGCAACTGTCAAATAGCACTTGCCTGCCAAATAACGTAATAAAAATTAAACGTTTTACACATAATGGACGCAATTGACACATAAATATTACTGAGAAGTAACTTTATTATTTACAAGTTGGTATCATGATCAATATCACTAGCGTCACTAGACATACAATTTTTTGAAACGTCAAAATTGAAAGTTCGCAAAACGTAAAATATAAAATATAATAGTTATTTACGTTATAAGGCAGGTTAGGGCGGTTTTACAGTTGCCGAGTAGGCGTGCAGGCCGAAGCGATAGCTGAGGCCTGTATATACGAGGCAACTGTAAAATAGCACTA